>CABHPQ010105196.1:19768-66228 GCA_902168405.1 Peromyscus aztecus
TTCTTCAAGGCCTGTGGTAAAGGCAAGGAGCTGTCATAAAATCTCACAGTAGAAGCTATCTCCTTTATCCTTTCTGACCTTAGTTCTTCTGCCCTGAACCTTATGACAAGAGCAATGAGGAGCAAGAGATAATGTATCTGAAGCCCAAGTGTCATAGAAGTACATTCAAACAGATCTCTGAACCACTCCAATGTTGGAAGCATGAGTTAACTAAAGTTGGAGTGTCATCATTATTCTAGAATTCACTAGTATTACTTTAGTTGATATTCTTTATGGTATTGCTTACATTGCTGCAATAAAAAATGTATCCTATGTGAACAATTAGTTTTAAAAAAAAAATAGTGCGTGAAATGAGTGATGATCCAATACAAACCCATGTCTCATCCGATACCTTAAAATAAATATCACTCCAGGAAAAGGCAATCTACTTGCAGCCCAGATGCTTTCCTGAGATCTGAGCTTGTCCACATGGTTTTAGATATTTCCAATTGACAGGATTTAGCCATGTCATTACATTTCAGTAATTCAATGCTATGAATATAAGGGTGGACAGATAAAGAACAGAAGTTGAAATTAAGATTAACACTGTCCATGTTTGAAATCAAATTATTTTGTTCTATTGAGACTTTTGGCTTGGCTGGTTCTAAACACTATATGGATTTTTAAGAAATTGAGAAACAACACAATATGGTTCCTCAGCATTAACGACCCCAGGTAACATATTTTGCTTAGTTGGTTCCAAAGAGATTACTACCCAATATAAACAAAGCAATACAAGTTACATGCAGGGGAAATTTTTGAGTGATGGGAAGAAATGAAATATATTTCAAAGCAAAGAAAAAATATTATGATCAACTTTTATGTGACATAGTACTAGTAGTGAAAATTTATGTCTTTCTTGGCAGCACATAAAATATCAGTATATATTAAAGTAATGAGTACTCACTACTCACTGTGCTCCAGAGAAGTAGACAAATCACATTTATATTATGTGTATATACTAATACAGGAATGAGAGAGAGAGATACAGGGGGGGAATTGTAAGGAGAGGGAGATTCCCTTAAAGGAATTGGCTTGTGTTATTATGAGAGAGGTGACAGTGAAGGCAGAAACTTGAGGGAGAAAGTCATTCTAAGCAATTGTCCTAAACACTAACGGAAGCTGAGTAGTCCCAAGAAATTCGTCCTATACTTAGCAGTTCCATTTTAAAACCCAGGTGCCAGTGGTTAAAGTCTGCTATTAAAGATCGCAGTTGCAAGATTTGAGGAAAGTCCATGTTTCATTATTTTCAATATTTATTATTTGTTTATTACTTTAAGTATATTTTGATCATATCCTTCCTCTCCACCAAATCTTTCCAAATACGATCCTCTTCCCTCGCTACCCAACTTTCAAGTTCTTTCTCAAAACAAACACCCAATAAAACCTCTCTAAACCAAGAAAACAAAACCCTAAAAGTAAAACAGAAACAAATGCAAACAACAACAGCAAAAAAAAACCCTACTAAATTGTAACCAAATCAAAGCCCATTAAAAACCTGTAGAGTCCATTATATGTTGGTTAACTACTCTTGAACATGAGGGAGTGGTGGATATACCCAATATCACTCTATTGGAGAATACTGATTTTCCTCTCACAGCTGGCATAAGTGACAGTTCAGTTGTTAATCTTCTCCCTAATAGCTAGGTATTAATAATTTAAAAAAATATAAGAACATAAAATATGATAAAAATTATTACATTGAAGTTGGACAGGACAATCCAACAAAAGGAAAAGAGCCCAAGATAAGGCACAAGAAACAGAGACCTGCCTATTCATATACTCTAGGAATCCCATAAAAACACCAAACTGGAAGCTGTAATATACACACAGAGGACCTGGTACACACCTGTGCAAGCCCTTTGCAAGCTGCGTCAGTCTCTATGAGTTCATATAAGCTTTGCTCATTTTGATTTAGAAGGCCTTGTTTTCTTGGTATCCTCCATCCTCTTTGGCTCATATACTCTTTCTACCTCTTCAATGGGGTTCCCTGAGCTCTGATGATAGAGATTTGAAAGAAATACCCATTTGGAGCTGAGTGTTCCAAGGACTCTCACTCTCTGCATAATGTCTGAATGTGGAACACCATCTGCTGCAGGAGGAATCTTCTCTGATGATGGCTGTATTAGTTAGGGTTACTATTGCTACGATGAAACACCATGACCAAAAGCAAATTGGTGCAGAAAGGGTTTAGTCAGTTTACACTTATACATCTCTGTTTATCATTGAAGGAAGTCAGGACAGGCTCTCAAACAGGGCTAGAAACTTAACATAATAATTGATGCAGAGACCATGGAGGCATGCTACATACTGGCTTGCTCAACTTGCTTTCTTACAGAACTCAGGACCAGCAATGCAGAGATGGTGCTATCCACAATGGAATTGGCCCTCATCCATCAATCTCTAATTAAGAAAATGCCCTTCAGGTTTGTGTAGAGCTTTATTTTATGGAGGCATTTTCTTAATTGAGGTTCCCTCTTTTCAGATGACTTTAGCTTGGTCAAATTGACATAGAGAAACTGCAGTTGGGATGGAATATATGAAAGATGAATTAAAAAACAAAACAAAACAAAACAAAAACAACAAAGAAATCTCTATCTAGCACAAAGCCAAAATACAGAATATCATTAGGGATTTTATCACAAACTTTTTGTTTTGTTTTGTTTTGAGACCAATAGTATTTGTCTTTACCCTAGGTCTCTGGGGTATCTAATCTCTTTGGTCATGCAAGCAGTGTCAGGTACAGCTTCCACCTTTTGGAGAGGGCCTAACATCAAATAAGTTATTGGTTGGATTCTCTCACAAGCTTTGTGCCACCATTTCCCTAGCATATCTTTAAGGCAGGACACCATTGTAGATAAAGGGTGTGTGATTGGCTTGATGTTAATATTTCTCTTTTGATAGTGTGCAGAGGACATCTCCTTTACAAAAGATAGTGGAAGATAGGAATTAAGTCACTATGTAGGCACCAGATCAACATCTGTATGTTGTGTAGGTGTTGTTTTTAGCAATGGGGCCTTACTGTCAGTTTGTGGAGAGCAACCTATAGTCTTAGCAACATCCTGGGTTGTTTAAGGATACCCATGTGGCCCCTTTGGTCAAAACCTCAATTAGAGGTAATCCACTTCCAGAAGAGACAGACATCTGCTCCCCAACTATGTGGCAATTTCATCTAAATCACCTTGATATATACATACATTTTTTAAAATTTCTACTGTAATAGGTTTTCATACTAACTCTCAAATGACCATTATATTTATCTGTCTCTCCCTGTATTCCCTTGCACAGTCCCATTTCCCCTCCCTTTCCCTACTCGATCCTCCCATTCCAGCCATTTATCCATCCATAAATATCTAATCTATTTCCCATTCCTAATGAGATATATCTATCCCTTCTATTGCCTTACTCTATACCTACTCTCTGTGGTTCTATGTATTGTAACTTTGTTATCAGTGACTTAACAGCTAATACCCACATATAAAGGAATGCATACCATATTTGTCTTTCTAGGTCTAAGTTACCATACCATACTCAGGATGATTATGTTCTCATTCCATTCATTTGCCTAAAAATTTCATGATGTCATTTATTTCACAGAGGAGTAATACTTCATTGTGTAAATATATCAAACTTTCTTTATCCATTCTTTTATTGACGGACATCTAGGTGGTTTCCAATTTCTGTCTATTATGATTAGAGCAGCAGTGAACATGGATGAGCAAGTGCTTCTAATGATAGGATGAAGATTACTTTCAGTATATATTCAAGAGTAATATAGTTGAATCTTGAGGTGGATCAATTCCCATCTTCTTGATGAACCAACACACTAATTTCCGTAGTGAATGTATGAGTTTTAAGTCTCACCAATGGATGACAGTTCTCTTTACCCCACATTTTCACCAGCATGAGCTGTCACCTTGTTGTTGCTGATCTTAGCCATTCTGCAGAGTGTAAGATGAAACCTCAAAGTAGTTTGATTTTCATTTCCCTGGTAGCTAACAGGGTTGAATATTACTTTGTTTCTCAGCCATTTGAGTTTCCTGTATGGAGAATTCTGTTTATATTAGTATCCCATTTTTCAACTGGGTTATTTGATTCCTAGATATCTAATAACTTGTGGTCTTCATATATTTTGGATATTAGCAATTTATTTGATGTGTCGTTGGTGAAAAAATCTTTTCCCATTCTGTAGGTTGTTACTTTGTCCAAATGACCTTTTCCTTTGCAGTGCAGAAAACTCACAGGTTCATAAGGTCTCACCTATTATTGTAGTGGGTAGTCATTCCAGCTTTGGTCTGGAAGTTCCAATCCCCAATAAGGCTTCCGTAACTATCATGCCTACAAGGCGGGGCCAAGGGAGGGCCTGAAGACCTGAGATCGGGACGTGCGGCGCTCTCTTGTTTCCTGGACCTGGACGCGAGAGGTAGACCGAGGAGAGTTCTCCAGAGAACACCGCCGGACTGCGCTGTGTCTTTTCCAGACCCGCCACCTACTTATTCCTTCATTTGTAAGTTACCCACTAAATAAATCTTCTTTTAACTACGTGGAGTGGCCTTAGTAATTACACCAATATATTATCATCATCATCATCATCATCATCATCTTAGTTCTTAGTTCCTGTGCTGATTATGTTCTGTTCAGAAAGTCTTCTCCTGTAACATTGAGTTCATGGCTATTCCCCACTTTCTTTTTTTTATCAGGTGCAGTGTATCTGGTTTTATTTTGAAGTCTTTAACCCATTTGAATTTGAGATTTGTGCACAATGATGAGTATGGAAAGTATGGATCCATTTGGATTCTTCTACATACAGACATCCAGTTTGAGCAGCACTATTTGTTGAACATACTGTGTCTTTTTACCAGTGTGTATTTCTGGGCTTTTTTTTTTAAATAAAAAAATCAGGTGTTTGTATGTGTGTGAATTTATTCCTGGAACTTCAATATTCCATTGATAAACATACATCATAGTATTCTATAAATATACCTTTGTAGTTCAATTTAAAATCAGATATGGTGATAACTCCAGCAGTTCTTTTATTATTCAAGATTGTTTGTTTGAAGAATTTTAAAAAAACTGTGTTGGAATTTTGATGAGGTTTACACTGAATCAGCAGATTGCTTCCAGTAGGATGGCCATGTGTACTACATTAATCTTACTGATTCATGAGCATGGGAGAGCTTTTCATTTTCTGATATCTTCATCAATATCTTAATTTTTTATTATACAAGTCTTTTTCTTGCTTGGTTGCAATACCCTATGTAGACGAAATTCTAAATGGTCTTATTAAATAAGAAACACAGAGCCAAATACAGAGTTTTTATATTATATGAGGCTATTTTGAAAGGTGTTGTTTGCCTGATACCTTTCTCAGACTATTTGTCATTTGTATATAGGAGGGCTACTGATTTTTTGAGTTAATTTTATATTCATCTACTCTGCTGAATATATTTATAAGCTGCACAAGATTCCTGGTGGAATTTTAGGATCATTTATGTATACTATCTTATCACCTGAAAATAAAGATACTTTGATTTTTTTTCCAATTCATGTTGTGGAATGAATATTCATTTATCCTGTGTGAATATATGTCACTGTGATTGGTTTAATAAAGTACTAAATGGCCAATAGCTAGGCAGGAAGAGCTATAGGTTGAAGAGCCAGACAGAGATAACTCTGGGAAGAAGGGCAGAGTCTCCAAGAAAAGTGGAAAGAAACAAGATGAATATTCTGTCTTGATAAAAGGTACTAAGCCATGTGTTGGACCTTATATAAGAAATATGGGTTAATTTAAGATTCAAAAACTAATTTGTAACAATTCTAAGCTATTGACTTAGCTTTTATAATTAATAAGAAGTCTCTGTGTGGTTATTTGGGAGCTGGCTGGTGGGACAGAAAAATCTGCCTACAAATGGCACCCAGTGTCCAACAACATATATCCCCTTAAGACCAGAGAAAGCTTAAAAAGGGTTCTAAGCACACAAAAATGAAGCCAAATGTGGCTTCCTAGTCTTGTGTCTTTCATGCCAGCCACAGTACAGAGACAAGTCACCAGGCAGCTGCCTGAGTGCTTGAGGCACCAATGCACAATGAGCTAAGCCATGTGGTATGTTTTATGCTTTTGCTCATTCAGACAGAAAAGGTTTCAGATACATAGTAAAGCGGGTTCAGATGGGAAAAACCTCTCTAAACAGGCTACAGTGTATTTAAAAATGTACGTAGACTTAAAGAAAAAATAGTTTAAAATAGAAAGTAAAGTCTTTAAAGAGAGAATAAAATAATAAAAATAATAAACCATGTTGAGATAGGAAATATACAGGAAGTCTGGACCCTGTATGCTATTGTGTTGTCTGAAATTTTTGACTGCTAATGAACAAACGAAAGCTATTGAGAGACATTGGAATATGCAAATTGCTAAATTTAACCAACCTGTATACCTTAAAAATGTCTTAACTTCAAAATGGAATTTGGGCAATGTGTTGCATTGGGAAAGAAGTTATGCTTTTGTTTCCACAGGAAAGGCTGTAGATTCCTTCCAGATAAAGAACGATCAGATTTGACCTGGGGAGATCTGAGTATCCTGGCTACAGACATAAAGAAATAAACCTAAAAAAAAAATCTATAAGACAGGTGACGTATATTTTACCTACTCAAATGTAAAACAAAAAATCATCTTTGGCTGGTTTGTATGCAATGCACAGTCCACACATGTGATAATGCAGAAATGCATGTTACCTTGAAAGTTTATGTTTTCAGAGCAAGGAGATCAAATACCAATGAAAATGGATGGCCCAGGTGATTCAACCTCTTAGAATGCTTCTGTTACAGTTTCCCCAGAGTTCTGTATCCAGAACAGCTTCCAGGGTACTGGCTGAGAGGGTCCAGCCTCACAGACTATTCTAGCCAAGATTTGATCATTATTCCAATTTTCTAAGTGCCCTCAAACAACAGGAAGCAGACTAAAGAACACAACACTCACATTCCCAAGAGGTGGAGTGTTGGTGGTTTTTGGTCATTTGATTGGGTTTTAGGCTTTTGCCATTGTTTAGGAGGGTTGATTGTAAGTTGTCATTGGTAAGGGCCAGGAAAAAAACTGAACAAAGGAGATTAGACTGAGGAATCTTGTTCTGAAAAATAAAAGGGGGGATATAGAAATGATAGAAACAGGTAAATTATTGAATCTACTTCTAAAACAAAAAAGCAAATACTACTCTTGATTATTTTACATTGGTATGGAATTTTGTATATTGATACAAATTTGAGATTATTTTTGTTAGAATATACTGCATATATATTTCTACTCCTATTTAGGGTATTGTACCTATGCAGTTCATTTAACAATATCACATAAATTTCTAGTCCTTGAAGTTATCATTACAAAATATTTAGGATAATAAAAAATACAGGTTAATAGTCATATATAACAATCAAACTTTTAGTCATGTTATGTATGTTTTTAAGGTCATACAGAGATATAATGTAGATAGGTGATCTTCAAACACTTCAACAACCTACAGAATACGGCCTGAGCTTATCTTTTCTACTCTTTTATTCTGTTTTTTAAATTTGTCTCTGTGTTTCCTGTTCACATTTCTAAAATTTTCTTTTCCAGATTATCTTCAGTTTGGATTATCTTTATGGATTGTATTTTCACTTTTTTTTTTGTCTTGAATGGTTTTATTTATTGTCTTCTGTTCTGTGCTTTCAAACACTTTTTTAATGGGATGTATTCAATCCCTCTTTAAGGACCTCTATTATCTTCCAAAAGGCTGTTTTAAATTCTTTAATGTGTTCCTCATCTATGTTAGAATATTCAAGGTCTGCTGTGACCTTGAGTTGGGACTAGAACAAAGCAACAAGTGAGGAGAAAGGGGTTAGAAGGGGAAGATCTTTTGGATCTACTGGAAATGAAGGTGGGAGACAGAGTGAGGGTGCAGTACATGTTCTTTTACAGAGCTGGGAATGAGACTGGGGTTTTAAATTGTAGGAGCAGAAAAAGAGCTGAAGGTCTGTAGTTAGCCTACCTACTTCTAATGTTTCATTTTGAACTGAAAGACAAACAAAAAAAACAAAAAAACAAACAAACAACAACAAAAAATGTGTACCAAGTCACACGGAAGAGTCATTCTTTGTTTCTGTTAGTCATCTGACAGAATAAAGCTTAGTCCACATTAATGAAGACACTTTAATTTTTTTTTTACTTATTGATTCAAATTTTAATCATACCCATAGTCAATGTCACAAACATACCCAGAATATTTTTTGAACAAATGTCTTAGTATTCTATGACACAGCAAATTAGCATGTAAATGTCTATTACAAAACACTTCTCCCCTGACAATAATCACATATATTTCCAATAAAATGATTAGCAAAGCAAAGAGCACAAATTGCTAGAATTAGAGAACTGGCTTTGTGCTTAGTTTATGATATAGATTAATTATGATGATCTCAGAAATGCATATCATGATACAGATCCTCACTGATTTTTAACGTGAGATAAAATACATTCCTTTTTCTCCATAGTTATTGTGCATGTAATTTTGGGTAATGTACATAAATGTATATACTCGTCATTACAGTAGAATTTACAGGTTATACTAAATAATAAGCCATGAAAATTTAATTTTATCCTTTTGCTATTTATCTTCAGCAATATATTTTCTTGGCTACTTTTGTATAGATTGTCCATTTTGTCATAAAGATATCAATAGAAATTTGTTGAATGAAATGGATTACCTGGCCACATTTAATGTCAAAAGTTTAAGTAAACTTTATTTTTGAACTAATCAGTGTCATAATCTGTAAACTATTTTAACTACAAAAGAAAAGAGGCTCCTTTTCATTACATTATCATTAGATTATGGGAATATCATTAGATTATCTTCTGTGAATTCCTCACATATTAAATTTGCATTAATCTCAACTGACTGTTTTTGTGTATAGGAAACATTCTTGATATAAATTTAATAATCCACTAAGTGATATTTTAGAGCATTTAATAAATACATCTTAATATTATATTAATATTATTATTTCATATTTAAATCATTTTAAGTATTTGTTACATAACATGCCAGATAGTTTTCAGAGTTATTTTTCTAATATACATGAAAAAGAGCAAAATAAAACTTCTATGAAGACAACGGTCACTAATTTTATTATTAAAAATGTTACAGTACTATAAATGATTTCAAATAGCCATACCCTTGGAAGTGCCACTACAATGTGTTTCCTTTGCTATAATAGTTCTTTCTTGGACCTAGACACCATTGGTTTCCTATTGTAGTTTACTTTCATATCCTATTTCCCTCATAGCACTTTTGAACATGTTTACAATTATCTATTTCGTCAACACTATTATATAATGAATGCTTACAAATTCTTAGATGCATTAGAAAACAGGCAATATTTAATTCACAATCATACAGGTTTTAGTAAAATGTGACTCTATCTGATTAATATTCTTAGTACTTGCTCAAAGACCTGATATAAGGTGTGGTAAGTGTTTGAAATTCTGCTGATATTTACTTAGGTTGTTCACATGCCCGGGAGTCACCTGTATGTTCGTGGATCAAGGATGGCCTGAAGTGCAATGGCTGTTACTACTAAATTTTCAGTTAATTGACTGTAATTCTTCACCAAGTTACACTGGGAAAGTTCTCATTGTAATAATGGAAGACAAAGAGGGGTGAAGAACTATGTGACAAGTATTTTAAAGCATCTGATTACATTTTATAAACAGATATCTTACTAGCATGTCACATGCAATGTCCTGAAGCAAAGATATATATTACATGACTCTGATGGTTAATCTTGGTTGTCAACTTGACTAACTTTGGAATCAAATAAAAACCAAACATCTGGTTACTCCTGTGAGGGGTTTTATTGAAATGGGAAAACTCAACATAAATAAGAGCTTCAACTTCCAGTGGCATCCCAGATAAATGATGAAAGAAAGAAAATTTATTTCATGGTTAATAGCAAGTTTATCCATTTACTTCTCATTCCTCATCCCTTCAATTTAATCAGAACCTACCTTTGGGCTCCAACAAGGGCTAGACACCAGAGTCTTTCCAGGAAACTCATTCTTTCATAGCCAGATTAGGACCACAGAAACATTCAGCTCTGTGAACTAAAGAACTCCCAGGTCTTGGTCTCTAGTATGAGAGAGCCATTGTACTACCCAGACTATACAGTGTAATCCAATCTACTACATCCCCTTTTGGCATATATTCATTTTCTTGTTTTTTGCTCCTCTAGAGAACTGTGACTATTAAAATGACTGTGTTACACTGCTAAAGGGATGGACTCAAGAATGGTGTGGAAAATTAGAGCCATGATTGCAAGTGTTATAACACAATGTTTATTAACAGCGAGAAAGAGTACACTTACCTTATTTTGTTATATGACTTCAGCAAATGGATCTGTATGTGGTTACTATGCATAGATATTGTTTGTGTATGAATTTATAACACTACCCAATAACAAGTAAATATAAAATAAATGAGAATTATAATTTTGTTATTAATAGTATTATTATGGCACTGAGAGATGATCTTCATATTGCTAATTCAATATTCAACAGATATGGCTTAATAAAGCCCATTTTTTACTTTTGCTACAAGCAACACACTAATTGATTCTCCTGCAAAAAAAAAAGTGGCAATATAATTGCATTTTGTATAGAGATAATAAATGATGGTTGGTTCCAACTACTGAAAATAATTTTGATACTGCAAAGAGTGAGGATTGTGTTTTCTCACAGGTGGATAAATAATATTGTGTAAGTAATCTATATATGGGGCTTATATAAACATTAGTCCATTCAATAAACCTACTATGTGGATATCACTGTGTAATGTTGCTTAAGTTTTCCTGCCTGGCCCAAGGTCAGGATAAATCTCTTTCACCTGCCAGTCCCACAGCCACTCAGACCCAACTAAGTAAACACAGAGGCTTATATTGCTTACAAACTGTATGGCCGTGGCAGGCTTCTTGCTAACTGTCCTTATAGCTTAAATTAATCCATTTCCATAAATCTATACCTTGCCACATGGCTCGTGGCTTACTGGCATCTTTACAAGCTGCTTGTCCTGGCGGCGGCTGGCAGAGACTCCCTGCGCCTTCCTGTTCTTTTAACTCTCTCTGTTAGTCCCGCCTATACTTCCTGCCTAGCCACTGGCCAATCAGTGTTTTATTAGCAACACATTTGCCATACAGAACATCCCACAGCAGTGTAAGGCCACACAATAAGTAAAAAATGGAAACAATATTATGATTCTGTAAATCATGCTTTTATATAAAGAAGAAAGAAAGGGAAATGAAAAAAATTCAAGGTTGTTACAAGTGAGCTTGTAGCCACCATGTGTGTAGTTTCTGCCAGGGTTTTGTACAGACTTATTGGTATGCACAATATTGGTAAGATGTTAAATACCTATTGAGTGATTCAGTAATTCTTCAAAGAATTGTGGATATATTCTTTCATTTACTTTTATCAACATTCTTTTGGTACATACTGTAATACCCATTATGTAGAAGAAAACTGAAGTACATTGAACCAATAGCAGTTAGGATTTTAATTCACACACTCATGTTATTACATTGCATTTCATGGAAGACGTATTTCTCTATGGATTTGGGAGTAATTTCTTCCATGCTTATGTTTGGGTCCATAAAGGGTATCAACATCCCTACCGTTTCAGTTACTCCACTCAGCTATTGTTGAAAACCTTAATATATATATATTTAATTTACAAATCAAAAGGTCTGGAGTAAGACAAAATCATTATAAATCTTAGTATCTGCCAGGCGGGGGTGGCACATGCCTTTAATCCCAGCACTCGGGAGGCAGAGGCAGGCGGATCTCTTTGAGTTGGAGGCCAGCTTAGGCTACAGAGTGAGGTCCAGGAAAGGCACAAAACTACACAGAAAAACCCTGTCTCAAAAAAATAATAAATAAATGAATAAAATATAAATCTTAGTATTCTTGTAGTATGTACAGAACATAGAACAAAAATCACTTCTTAGCCGAATTTCTAGTGTGAAGTAGAAAATATTCTATTTTTTTTTTTTTTTGGTTTTTTTTTTTTTTTGTTTTTTTCGAGACAGGGTTTCTCTGTGTAGGTTTGCACCTTTCCTGGAACTCACTTGGTAGCCCAGGCTGGCCTTGAACTCACAGAGATCCACCTGGCTCTGCCTCCCGAGTGCTAGGATTAAAGGCATGCTCCACCACCGCCAGGCGAAAATATTCTAATGTTTTTGGTTGTGAGCCTAGTCTTTCCAATTGGCGAGAAGGAGGAGGGTTTATGTGAGCAAGAGTTGTTGGGACCAGGGATGGAAGGAACAGAGGGACAAGTAGCCAAACGAATGGAAACACATGAACTGTGAACCGATGACTGAGGGGCCCCCAACTGGATCAGGCCCTCTGAATGGGTGAGACAGTCGATTGGCTTGATCTGTTTGGGAGGCATCCAGGCAGTTGGACCGGGTCCTGTGCTCAGTGCATGAATTGGCTGTTTGAAACCTGGGGCTTAGCAGAGAAGCTTGGCTCAGCCTGGGAGGAGGGGACTAGACCTGCCTGGACTGAGTCCACCAGGTTGATCTCAATCCTCGGGGGAGTCTTTGCCCTGGAGGAGATGGAAATGGGGGGTGAGCTGGGGGGAGTGGGGCGGGGCAGGAGGGGGGAGAACGGGGGAATCCATGGCTGATATGTAAAGTTGTATTATATTGTAAAATAAAATTAAAAAAAAGAAAATATTCTAATGTAATGCTGCTTAAGGTATAGCATTAATTAATAATTCATATCTTCCTTCATTTATAAAGCCCTAATGAAAAGACATATATGAAAATATTTTATTAGGATTGCATTGTATTACTGTCATAGTGCATATGATTATGAGGATTTAATTGGATATTGACAAACATTGGCTTTTTTATTCCTGAATATTCCTTTAAAAAATCTCTGCTAAATTTAGTCATTATGTATTCCAATATCCAATTTAAGAATTTATAAATAATTCTATGTAATATGAATTATATTTGTGAGTTTTCATGTGTTGTTTCTGCTTGTTGAGAGTAGATTCTGGGAACAATGAGAGTCTCCTTTCCTGGACTCAAGTGTGCTTATTTCAAGTATCTTTTAAATTTCTCTTGGGCTTATAACAAAAAGAAAGGAGAATAGCAGAAAGCTATGGGTAATAAAACCATTGAGTCTTTCAGAACTGATCCACCCTGGTTCTTAGTTGGAAACTCCAGCTGTCTGCCTTACCAGTGCTTCCCCAATTTCTTTTGCTGCATTGTGTAAGAACTCAAGTTGACAATATTGCTTGTTATTATTTGACCTTTCACATTAAAATGAATTAAATTATGTATTTTTTGTGTGTCATTGTGTTTGTGTGTATTTACCACACCACAAATGTCTAGGTATCCATAGAAGGCACTGGACCCCTGGAGCTGGAGTTATACATAGCTGTGAGCTCCCCAACAGGAGTTTGGGGAACTAAATTTGGGTCTTTTGGAAGATTGGAAGAGGCTAAATTTCTTTTAACCACTAATCAACCTTTACTGCCTCATAACATTTTAGTTTTACATGCAATATTGAGTGTAGTGATTTATTGTGTCCCTCAATATACTGTGTCTCCCAATAAAATTTGCCTGGCAATGAGAGAAAAAAGCCAACCACTATATAGAAGTCAGACAGTAGTAGCACACGCCCTTAATCCTATCACTTGGCAGGCAGGGATCTGTATGAATCTCTGTGAATTCAAGGCCATACTGGGAACAGAGCCAGGTGTGGTGGCACATGCCTTAAATTCCAACACTAGTTAAACATGAAGGTCTGGAGGTCTGTAAGGACTGACAGGAAATGACAGAGCTGGTCAGAAAGCAGAAAGGTATATAAGGCATGAGAACCAGGAACTATAAGCTTTTTAGCAGCAGTTCACCTGAGACCCTCAGGGGTAAGGACTCAGAGGCTTTCAGTCTGAGAATTCCTGGAAACAGGTTTGGCTGAGGAGTTGGCGAGAGCAATTCAAGGAAATATTGTCACATAGAAAGCAAATACCCATGTGACCAAACAAAAGAGACATCTGCAAAAACAGACACCACTTCCTGAAGAGAACACACTAGAAGCTTTAAGGCACCAGCTTCTCTTCTGGGTTTCTGAGCTATCTCCTAAGAAGCGAGAATTCAGCCCAATTTCTCAGAGTTTCTCTGGCAGGATCAGAGAAACATCTGACTACAAGTGGGTCTTATGCAGATGGAAAATAATTGGCATAGTCAGCAAGATCATTGAGAAATTGTTTGATTTCAAAGAAATGACAGTTATCGAAAGCATAAAGGGGAAGTAAATACACAAAAGAATATATCAGCCATTGTCACTGAAGGGCCAAATTGAGTCTCTGACATATTGAATACTGAAACAGAGAATAACAATACCAATAGTGATGAAAGGAATATGATGATGAAAAAAAACATAAAAAGCAACAACAACAACAACAAAACCATACCAAACCTCACCTGCCCAAACCCAGCTTTTCCTGGGCCTCAGAACAACAGGGGAACAAATGTCTTTTGTATTCAAAACGTAATTATGGGGTTAGCACATAAGGATCTTTGGCTCTCTGCTTTTTCTTGTTTATAGAGAGTATTCACTGTTCAAGGTCATTTAATCTTGGCCAGCTCTTGTTGGAGTGTAATGTCTGGTAATTTTCAGACATTTGTTAGACCATGAGGGAGAAAGCTGTAAAAATGTCTGTTAAAACTGTGAGGTCAAAAACATTGAAAATGGTAAATAAAAGATTCTGCAGAAGGACATGTGATAACCAAGGTAACCAAATAGGAAAAAAGACATGGCTCTACAAAACAATATAGTTTTTACAATTAACCAATTTTTAGTTAAATCAGTGTGCTTTTTGTGTTCATACTAACTGCAGTCCACTTTTTTTTATTATAATAAACCCAAAGATGTCCTATAACTAGACATAAACAATATAAGAGCCAAATGCAATATAAATTATTTTTGGTAAATTAACAGGTAATGTGCTTATTGAGAGATCACTCTGGAACAAGGAGGGCTCTGGCACCCAGACTCAAGCACTTTTATTTCAAATATTCCCCAAACACTCCCTGTCCTGTTTAGACTGTCACCCTTGCTCTGTTAGCCTGGAGAGGGAAAAACGGCAAGCAGCTAAGGGCATTAAAAACATTTCACCCTTGAGAACTGCTAGAAGGTAAAATATTTTGTAGAAAGGTTGCTGTAGTCTTTCCCATGTTAGAAAAATATTTGTGTTAGGGCAGGAAAGTCAGAAACTCATTAACAGACAGAAAATTCTCTGCCCCAAATTCCCAATCAGGAACTCCCACTGGATTGTTTTAGCATGTCTAGTCCAGTTGATTTCTCTTGAATGTTTTACGTATTCTCATTTGATAATATTCTGCTGTCTATCTGCTGCTTGCTATTTGTTCTTTTATTTGGAAGCCTCACTTAAGGGGATTCTTTTCCACCTGGGGCTCTCAATTGGGAATTCCTACTGATTGCCTTAACAAGATCACCTAGGTGGTTTTTGTTTCGTTTTGTTTGTTTTTTATTTTTTGTCCTTTTTTTGTGGTATAAGAGCCTCATTTGATGTTATTACCTATCTGCTACTTGCTATTCATTTCTTTACTTTGTTTGTTTGCTTGTTTAAAAAATGGTCTCTATGTAAGCCTGGCTATACTGAAGCTTGCTATGTAGATCAGGCTTGTCTTGAATCTACAGAGATCCTCTGGCCTCTGTTTTCAGAATGCTAGGATTAAAGCACCATCTTGCATTGAGCCTTTGCTTTGGTTTTCTACATATTTAAAACATTTAATCATTCAAACCTAAAAGGATTGTGATTTTGGGTTGCTTCCTGGACTGAACATTCTATGAAAATATGTATGGGTATTGATGTATACATAATAAGGATTTCCACCATGTTTTGCGATAATTTTCTTTTAATTTTAACAATGTTTTCTCAAGGAAATCATTGTTTCACTTAAATTTATTGATGACATCCTTTATATCTGTCAAGTTGTCCATGAAAATTAATTACATTTACAAAAATGAGTTGATTGCAATATTCAATATCATAATATCACTTGTGTGTGTCTGTGTAAATTTTCATGACTCCCTTTGTGGCTATTTAACTGATATAGCTGACATGAATTATTACAGAATTGTTTTCTATATTTTATAGTCTACTTTCAGCCTTGTTTTTGCCTCATTTACTTAGAGTGAAGATAATCTGAGAATAAAGGAATGAAATTGAAATTATGAAATGCCAGTGTCAGTTTTGTCAATACCTTGATGAGTGTCTACAAGGTAATGAAACAAATAGTTCTGAATAGCTTGTGCAATTTAATTTGTTTTGAGTTTTAAGCTTAATGGTAGAGAATATTTAATTCAAACAAGCCAATTGTGTGACAAGATTTATACAGGGCCTTAAATTATCTGACTAATTTACACTTTAAGAATGTGATTTACAGGTAAATAATGACATGTTTATCCTCACAAAGAAGACCTATGTATCAGCTACTTTTGATTAACTGAGAGTTCTTTAATTATGAGGATATAAGGAAACAGCTGCAAGAAATTTATTACTAGGCCTTAATAACCATTGATCCTTCCCGTGAAAAAGAGATTATTACCCAATGTTAATTTTCTACAGTTAATGCCATCTTGATGTTTAATAATATGATGCTTAAAGAGACATTTTTTGTCTATGCATCTGTAAATTAAAATAGTTTGGGATGGACAAGTTGAAAGGAAAATATGACATGATAGCTCCCATTATTAAATGAAGCTACATGCCAGAGGCTTTTCCTCACTTCATCTACCAGAAATCCTAAAAATAATCTAAAACATGATTGCCTCCAGTTTTCAATTGAAAGGAATAAAAATGTCTAAGGGTAGTTAATAAATAAATAAATAACAAATGTGATAAAAATAAAAAGTATTTTTTCAATTGTACATTACATTTTTCAACTTCGTAAGCATGAGCTCAGAGACTAGAGTTATGGTAACAAATATCTGTAAAATGTTAAATACTTGCATTTACCAGAGACAAGGAAATGAAAAGAATCCTAAGAAGTAAAAAAAACTTTAGTTTCTGTTTTTCTTTTTTATGAAGGAAGAGTATGAACTCATCATTTATTTATTATTTGTGCTTCCCCCAATATAGAACAATATAATACAAAGAAATTCTATAGATTTTAGCAGAAAATAACAATTCATTCAATTTTTCATGATGTTTTCATATGCATTCACTCTATTTTATTGTGAATTAAAGAGATGACAGTGATTGACATCTGCCATAAAATACAATATTGTAAATTAAGACAACACAAAGTATCTTGGCTATCTTGCTATGAAAAAAATACTAAAATTTTTGAATATTAAAATAAAATGCAGAGAATTGCTTATACCATTCAAAAATCTAATAAAATTGTGAGAGATAATTTTTGTTGACTTACACTTAAAATTTTTATATTACTATATCAATATACAGAAAAAACACTAAATTCCCCAAATATAAAAAAACACAAAGAAAAAAGACTATATAAAGAAAGATGTGTATTTTTGTTTTGCTTACACTTTAATGATTTTGCATTTGATCAACAGTCATTAAAAATCATGAAAATTAAACCTGTCCAAATCACTGAACAGGAACGCCTGCAACATCTGTCATAAATGATAAACATTTGCTCATTATATCTTAATATTCTGTGGAGAGTCAGTTTGTTGTTCAAAATTTTATGAATAATTAATTACTTTCCCCAATTTAAACAATTTGGTTCACTTATAAGTTATTAATGAAGTAAAAATTTTAAGTGAAATGTTACATAGCATTAGTAATCATAAACTCAGTGTGTTTTATCACTCTTTCCATGTACAATGCTGTGCTACTGTCACCATAATGTTCCAGCCATAGTGGACTACATTCCAAGTGTCTGTAATCAAACTTAAATCTTTCCTTGCCTAAGTTGCATTTATGAGGTATTTTGTTGCATCAATGAGATTAATACCTAATAGAACAAGCATTAGAAGTTCCAAAACAAAAAGCAACACTAATCATGCATAACTTCATTGTTCCTCTAACTCACTGTCATCATCATACATTTTGAACAAAGCCAATGTACTTTTCATCTCTATGGATTTTTCCTTTCCAGGCATTCAATATTAATTACATCATATAATATTTGTCTTGCTCACTGTGGCTACTTTCATTTAGTACTTGCTTTTTAAGTTCATCTATGTTATAGCAAGTACAGTTACATTGATATATTTTATGACTAAATAATAATTTATAGTAATAACTGTATTTCTTCATATATATTAATGATTTCCTCACTTCCTGATTGTTATCTACAATAGTGTTCTAAGGATATGTGTGACATTTTTAGTCATCTTAGTTACATAACTACAAATCAAAGTGTTCAATCACAAAATACATCTTGTTAAATTTTTTCATTTTTTAATTATTGCAAAGTACCATCTTGTGATTTTTAGACATGTTTCCTTTTTACTTACATGTCTGTTTTCGAGTGCCGTGTCTGTATGTATTTGGTTGGGTGGATGTATATTTGCATGCAGGTGTATGTGCATTTGTGTGTTGGTGCATGTGTATGACAGAGCTCTACATCAGATGTCTTACACTAGCTCTCTATACCTTATTTTATGAGGCTTGGTCTCTCATTGAACATCAAATTTATCAATTTGGGTAACTGGGTTGGGCAGTGAGTCCAGGAATTCATCTGTCTCCCACATCCCGCACTTCTGGTGTTATGTATGTGGACTGCCATGTATTAATTTTATATGATTTTGGGGATCTGAACTGAGGTCCTTGTGCTTGCATGGCAAACACAATACTGACTGAGCTAGCAGTTCAGCTTCATGGATGACATTTTTGTAATGACAAAGTACATTGAACAACTTATTCTTGGAATTTTGACTACTTGTATATCTGCTTCAGACAAATTTCTATTCAAGTCTTGTGTCCATTTCTGTCACAGTTTTTGGCTTCTTATGAATTTGTAGTGTTTTTTTGTTACATGTGAGTAGTGCTATACTCTTATAAGTTATTTGATTTTCAGATTTTTTTCTTCCACCCTGTGCATTGCCTTTTCACTTTACTGAAAATGTCTTTGGGTAAGGAGGGGGTTTTAATTTTGGCTAAACCCAATAATACTGATTAGCATTTTGTTATTTTGACATGAAATTATAAACTTGGAAAAGTTTTATTTGAGTAATGGTTTCAGAGATTCTTATAACTATTTGGCCTCATCACAATTCAGTGTGTGATGAGGTTATGTATCAGGAAAGAGTGCAAATATATGGGGAAGCTGCACACTCACTGCATAACAGCTAGCCAAGAGATGAACTGAAGAAAAATAATTATATCTCTTCCAAGGTACACTGTCAGTTAGGTAACTTTACCTTATTTTGTCAATCTCTGAAAGGCTGACCACTTCATAATAATGAAACAGGTTGGTGATAAAGCCTGTAAGGTATGAATTTTTCCTGATCACTTATTCAAACACAGCATTTCCATCTTGGAAACCCAAATCTCATGTATACTTAATACTGCAGACACATGTTGTCCATTTCTAAGAGCCCACTTTTCTTACTCTTCCTGTGTTGTGATGTTTGAGAATCAATGCAGGCTCAGTTATCCTTTCCACTAAAATTAAAAGAAACAAACAAGCAAACAAAAACCTTACAACTTCCAAGATACGATGATGAAGTATAAGCATCTGCAATTCACATGAGGAGAATAATGAAAGAGTATTTACAAATCAGACTAAAACAAGACCAAAATTAAACAGAGCCAGTAGTAGCTAGTATATCTCCATGTCTATCATTTGATGCAGATGGCAGCATTGTATGCACTCTGAAAGGCTTATGTAGTGCTGTTGTGATAGGCTTTCTGGGTGCAGCATATACTGGATTTTCTTTCTTCTTTCTTATCTTTCTTTCTTTTTTTTCTCTTTTTTCTTTGCAATATAGAATTTGTTTTCGACAATTTAAAAAATTTCCACTTTTGATTTCTCCACCAAGGCATTTATTTTCCCTTTATTGGTATTCTCTGTCTGGTAAAATGTTATTCTCATGGCTTCATTTTGGTTCTTAGAAATAATTTCCTCATGATTCCATGATAAAATGTATCTGAAAAGCACATGAAGTGAAGAGCTGAGGTCTATTCCAATAAGGACACCATGGGAGAAAAGTTTCTGTGTTTGAATGAAGTGGTATATAGGCTTATAGCCAGGAAGCTTTAGCACTTCGCTGCAGTATTTTCCAGAAACGTTGTATCAAGTCTGCAAAACACAACAACAAAATAATCCTATCTTTGTTTAGAAGACAAATTTTGAAACATCTCTCCAGTCCCACACCCATTCCATTTCCAATAGTCACCACTGTATATTCTAATTAACCTTATTCAATAAACACATATGAGAGAAAATTTGTGGAATGTCATTCTGTGTATGAGTTATTTCACTAAAATAATAACCTTTGTTACCATTAGTTTTGGAATAAATAATATGATATATTTTTGTGGTAAAATAATATTCTTTTATATGTATACAATGATGATTTGTTTATTCATCTCTTGATAATCTGTGTTTACATTTTAGTCATTGTTCTCATTGTTCTTTGTACAGTAAAAAAAACATGGTAATATAGGCTTCTCTTTGATATGATGTCACATTTTGAATATATTTATCCAGAAATACAAAGCCTGGATCATATGACAGATGCATTTTTACTTTCTTAAGTATCCTCGTACTGTTATCTAGAGACTGAATTTAATTATGCCACCACCAATAGTATTAAGAGTTTCCTTTTCTCTACCACCTCACTAGTATTTGTAAATTTTGTCATGGTCCACATTAATCAGTGTGCAATGTTTGCTCTTCGTGGTTTTGACTTGTTTTTGCTGGATGGATAATAAAATGGAGTTTTTCCATGTATTTGGGAGTCTATCCATAACTTTTGCTCATTTCTTAATTGGATTATTTGTTTTGGTTATTTCCTTTCATATAATTCTCATGTAGTCTGGACATAAACCCTTTGCAAGATGCATGAATTAAAAATATTTCTTCTCATTAGAAGGTTTATCCTGGATTTTCTTTATTATTCCTGTGCTGTGAAAAATATTCTCAGTGTCACTTTACCATGTTTATCCAGATTTGATTGTTTTTTATACTTTAAGGCTACTAGTCACAAAATCTGTCAACTATACCAAGGCGTGGATATTTTCATATGATTCTATATAGTTGTTTCCAAATGTTAGGTCTTATATTTTTGTCTTTGATCCATTTTGAGTTGATGCTCTACAGAGTGGACTATAATGATAATTTCCTGAATTTTTACAGGTCAATATACATTTCCTTAGAAAATTTTATTGAGAGTCTATTTTTCAGTGTATGTTTTTGGTACATTTGTCCAAAATCAGTTAGCTGTGAGTACATAGGATGATGATCTTGTACTGAATTCTGTACCAGACATCTGAGAGTCAGTTTCAGTACCAATACCAACTGCATTTTATTGTCAATACTTAATTTTGTGGAGTATTTTAAAAAGTCAGAGAGTATTCTTGATCATTTTGCCCAAGACTGATTGAGCTATCTGAAATGTTTTTTTTCTTAATTCATTGTAAGTTTGAGGGTTTATTTTTATTTTATTTCTATGAAGAATGTCATTGTTATGTTAGTAATAATGGTACTGAGTCTTTATAATATAGTGTTCCAATATTTTTTTACATTGCTTTTTTTTCTTCGTTTTTTTTTTTTTTTCAAGACAGGTTTTCTCTGTGTAGTTTTGGTGTCTGTCCTGGATCTCACTCTGCAGACCAGGCTGGCCTTGAACTCACAGATATCCACCTGGCTCTGCCTCCTAAGTGCTGGGATTAAAGGTGTGCACCACCACTGCCTGGCTATACATACCTTCATAATTTTCAACTATATCTTGAAAGAATCTATTTCTAGTTTCAATTAAATCACTCCATTACATTTGCTCTTTTTGAAGTCATGACCTCTTCATTGCTGGGCCTGCTAATAATTCACTATTCTTCAAACTATATGACTTAATATAAAGCCAGGCAGTGGGGTGGTGGCACATGCCTTTAATCCCAGCACTTGAGAGGCAGGGGCAGGCAGATCTTTGTGAGTTCAAAGCCAGTCTGGTCTTCAAAGAGAGAGTTCCAGGACAGGTTCCAAAGATACACAAAGAAACCCTGTCTCAAAAAAAAAACACAAAAATAAAAGACTTAATATAAAATATTACTGGCTACATTATATAGCTTATTCAAAATTAAAATTGTGCTGAAATTGGAACTTTGTTCTTCTTGGTCCAAACTTAGTTCTCTGGCATGATCCTTTGCTATTAAACACTACACAATAAATAAATAAATAATGGATAATGAATGCTTTTTGGGTAATGACCTGACAATAACAAATAACAAAACTTGGTCAACCGCTGCTAAAAATAATTGTGCAAAAAGCAAGCAAACAAAACTTCCACAATGAGCACAACATACTAACATCTTATCTTTAAAATTTTCATGTTGTACAGAAGGAACTTTCCTGCATAGATGAAAAACTTCTTACTTTTTCACACAGTATTTTTACTCAAATTAAAGAGCTGCAGAGTATAACAAGCAGGTTGATCACAGTGTCATTATAAATGTGCATGTGATTACCTGAACTTTTGATTAAAGTCATGCTGTGTACTTTTCCTCCACGTATCCCTCCACATTCAGGTGGTTATCTTTTACAATGCTGCCAGTACATTGACTTGTCCATTATAGGAAGTCCATGATTATTTATGCCATGAACACACATTCAACACAGAGAAAATGTAAAAGTGTTCACAGAACAAATTAATACCTTAGTGAAGTAAACTTAACATTTAAAAAGTAAAAACAGGCATTTTCAAAGGGCTATGAACCAAGAAACATCTTTAAAACACAATTTCATAGACTTTTTCAAGTTGCTAAAAAAATTGTCAAGAAACATGGATCAAAGTTTTCATAATTAAACCCAGTATTTCACCTCTATTGATATATCATCATCAGTTATACAGGGCTATTGGACTAGGTAGAGGACTCCCTTGAAAGCAAAGATCCTAAGCTCAAAACCCCAGCATTCACATAAAATCCAGGCACGGCCAGATACATCTTTAACTCCAGTAAAGTTGAGTGGAGACACGTGGATACTGGGAGTTAGCTGTCCAACCAACCTACCTGAAATGGTGAGCTCCAGTTTGAGATAGACAGGGGAAGACACACAAGCCCCTATTCTGACATCTACATGCTCACACATTGGCAGGCATGAGTGCATATGCAGACACATGCATATGAAATGCATTCACACACATACGTACACACACTTTACATAGGCAAGATTAAAGAAAAAAATAACGAAAAGCTATTGAAATTAGGATATGGTATTAGAAGCTGATAGTGATTGAGAATAATCTTGTAGGTTCCCAGGCACATTATGTTATACATTCAAAGCTACATGCGTAAGAGCTATAACAATAAAAATTAAAATAACCAGTGAACAATGTAAGAAGAAATAAATGCCTTGTATCACTCATCGCCCAACCTCGAGTATGCCAACATTGAAGAGATATAAACACCAGAGAAGAAAGAGATAAAAATGAATGTTTACCCTACATTTGCAATCCAGTAACAGGCCCATCAATGTGAAACCTAGAGATAAACAATGACTCATGACCTTTACATCCAGGCTAGCATACACAAACTAACTTCTTCCCTGACTCCTTCTCCAGCATGAGGTAGCAGAGTAAGTAGGTCCCCTTTCTGTGTAACACAGCAAAAAGAGTCAATAAAGCACAACTACCAATGAGAGAGGCCTGTCAAACAAATATTTTTCATAATCTTCCACAAATAGAAAGATAAATAACACTAACAAGCATATTCTACAAAGCTAGTGTTTCCTTACATCTATTCTGAATGAGGATACCACAAAAAAGAAAGTTAAAGCAAAAACTCCCAATAAATTGTTGGAAAAATTATATACTTTTCCAACAGCACAGGTAGAAAATTACATACCATGACCAAGTTTACTATGTCTTAAGACATATTCTTAATGCATATTCTTATAAAACACAATATAATAAATAAAAATAAAGCCAGAAATCATATGATCATTTCAATAGAAGAATAAAAGGCATTTGGCAAACTGTAGCATGCCTTTGTGAAAAAAGTGCTGAGGAAATAGGAATAGAAGAAATATATTTCAAAACAACAAAGTCTATTACCAACCTTTAGCCAACATTATACTACATGGGGTAAAAATTGCAGCATTTCTTCTGGAATGAAGATGTTACAGAAAATACACTGTCTTAATTATTATTCAGCATATAACCTGAAGTCTTAGCTAATCCAACAATGCAAGAGAAACAAAAATGAAATTAATTTATATAGGGGGAAAAAACCAAGTCAAATCATCCTTATTTGCAAATGACATGACCCTGTATTTTAATGACCACTAAAACTTTTCACCAGAAAAGTCTTAGAAGTGTTAAATAAAGTAGCAGGTTATATTATCAGCATACAAAAAGCAGATGTTTCATAAACCAATAATGGTCTTTCCAAGAAAGAAATCAGAAAAAAATGTCATTTACAGGAGATTCACAAGAATATATCTAAGAATAAACCAACATTAGAAAGTAAAATACATCTATAAAAAATTCAAACATTGATGAAAAAGTAGAAGAAAACAATAGCTAGAACTCCCATTGGTGGAGAGATTAATATGGTGAAATAGATACAGTAACAAAAGCTGTTTATATGTTCAATAAAGCCCCAATCAATATTTCAATGACAATCTTAAAGAATAGCAAAAGATAACGCCAACATTCCTAGGAAATGCAAAAGACATGCAAGTAAGAAAAACTAATACTGGAGGTTTCAGTATAGCTGATCTCAGTTGTACTTCAGAGCTGTAGTAACAACAACAAAAAGTATGATACTGACATAAAAATAAAAATAAAATAAAATCCAAAGTAAGTATCAATAGAAAGTTCTTGAGGACTCATAAGTTAATTAACAAATACAAAACATCTTAATTTTTGTACAAAGATATAAATATATTAGTCGGAAAGAAGACAATTTCTTTTAAAGAACTAGGACAATTGAGAAGCCTCATCTAAAAGGGAATGATATTCATATCTCTGAAAATGAGTAAATAAGTATGAAATAAGACCAAGAAGCTTCTGCACAACAAACAACACAATAATAGGAGTGAAGACACTGTCTACTGAAGAAGAAAAATATTACTTATCATTTTAAAAATGGCATTTATTACACCAAGTGAACAAATCCTAATATCCTCTGACACCTACTTCATGTATAATTTCCTCAATTTATCAAACATTTTATTTAATTGTTTGCTAATTTCATGCATGTGTCCAATGTAAATGAACAAATTCTCTATGATGACACTCTCTTACACACAACTTATTCCACTGTGTATTAGGCTTGTTACCTAGAATTATTGCATAGAATATATAAAGAGCTACAAAATTGTACATAACAAATACCCTAAGTCACTTGATCAATATATATAACAAAATAGGAAAAATACAAATGGCTTGAAAGGATATGAAAATTGTTTGACATATTTTGGCATCCATGATATGAAGCTTAAAACTGATTTTAAATTTCATCTTACCCTTAAGACTGGATAACATCATGAAAAAAATGTCACTAAATATTGGCTATGGATATGGGGAAAGAGTTAATCTCTTAATCTTTTTAGTGTTGTTAGAAATGTAAGCTCATGAAGCCACAATAAAAAAAACTACAATTTTCTTTCCTCACAAAATGAAAAATAGCATTTTCATATGATCCTGATATATATATGTATCCAAAATGTATCCAAAGTCCTCTGTTAACATACTTCAGAAATATGTGAGATATCAAAATTTTTTATTTCTTCAATATACACACTAGCTAAGGAACAGAACCAACAAAAAATCTATTGATAGAAGAATGAATAAATAAATTTTGGTACAAATTCACAGTGTGATTTTATTGTGCAATAAAAAATATATAATTATGACATTGGGAACAATATTACACATTTATAACTGAGTATTATGTTACATAAAATAATCCAGACACAGGAAGTTATCAAATGTTTAATATTATATATGGAGCTCAGATTTAATTAATTTGTAAGTGTGTGTGTGTGTGTGTGTGTGTGTGTGTGTGTGTATGTGTGTCTTTGTGTGTTTCATGAACATAGAAAGGGGAATGTGAGTCTGGTGGTGATGGTGTACCCCTTTAATCCCAGCACTCAGGAGACAGAGCCAGGTAGATCTCTGTGAGTTTGAGGCCAGCCTGGTCTACAGTGTAAGATCCAGGACAGACACCAAAATTACACACAGAAACCCTGTCTCGAAGAAAAAAAAAAAAGAAAGAAAGAAAGAAAGAAAGGGCATTGTGAGATTGATGACATTTTAAAGAAGATAAATAGGGAGAGTAACTCCAATTAAATTATTAAAAACACAAATATGTGGGGGGGTTGGGGAGGTGGAGAGAAGAGGGGAAAGAATATATTATAAAATACTAGGATTCCATATGGCTTCTTCAAGCAATTGGAGTTAGCATATACACAACATTATGCACATCCTGGAAGCCTTAGCTTGCCAATTAAAAAGCCCAGTGTGATGTTGGATATCTCCTCTTGAATTGTTAGTTAGAAATTTACTGAAGATGACCAAATGATACAGGTTATTGCAACTGCTCTTGTTTGTCCACAAGAATTCTAAGATATGATACTATTGATGAAGACTTTGGTTATAGGATATAGAGAAACCAAGTCAGTGCTGATTTGGAGGCTCCCTGCAATCTGAATAACTCTCATATTATTGTGTGCTATGTAAACTGCTGGAGAAAGCCATCAACAGTCTTACCTAGCTTTCAACTACAATAATGATGAACATAGCAATATATGATATATGTCCATAGACACAATAATGGCACAGAAGTTATATGTGCACCAACCACTTTCTGATTGAATTTAAGCATAGAAGGAAACACATTCCTGATACAGCAGATATGAACACTAATCCATGTTTGTGGAGCTCACAGCTCCTAAGTTGAACCTACTACTATAATTCTCTTACACAGACATGGTATCAAACTACCCTTTAAATTCAAGCATCTCCAGATTAGTTAATCTCCAGGACCTCACCAGAGAACTTTCTTTGTTCTGTGGATGCTGTTTAACATAGAAACTCAAATATTCACAGTGCAGAGAGTAGGTGGCTAAGAAGTGATTTCCAATATGGGGCATCTACATTGCACATACCCACAAGGCTAAGGATGCCTGTGAAGGGCGGGGGTTTGGGGGCAGGATGATTGTAAGAGACAGAGGAAATGGAGGACTGAAACAAAATAGTGTTTTGTGGATTTAGTAGGACCATCGCACTCACAAACCGACAACAACTATAATTCTTGAACAAGATAAAGCCACTCAATATTCTAGCTGTTGGAGCCCATTTAGGTTTCCCAGCAGGTCTGCAAAAAAGGATAATTGAACCATGGGCCTGAATACCAGGTGTCTGAGATGGTCTGCACTTGGCTGTGCAGGGGGAGGTCTTTTGCTCCACCCCTTTGCATTCCTTTAAAAGCCCTTTGGCCAATGGATTAGCATCCAGGCCCTCCTGCGGTTATCCTGTGTTTTCTATCTTTTTCCCTTCTCTCTAAATTTCTATCTAATATTTCCTGCTGCTCCTGTTCAAGAATACCCTGGGGAAAAGTGGGGGTGAGATGGCCTCCCACACTTAACTTGCAAAGGGAAGGAGTTTATGATGCCCCACCCTCAGCTGAGGAGGAGATTCAGCTATCTTAAAGGATATGGCTACTAGCAGGTCAACCATACTCCAGTTCATCATCCCATATCCAGAAGCATATGGATAACACAAATTGGAATAAATGTGATAATAAATTTTAAAGAGGACAAGAAATGAAATAAGAGGTGAGGGTAGACCCTAAATGTGTTGAGGGAAGGAGTTGGGGTTATTGGAATTAAAATACATTATATTAAATTCTCAAAGATTTGATAGAATATTTATTTTTTTAAAGAAGTGTGAAAAACAGTAAATTTATGCAGAATGAAATTCATGTCACAGGAATGCATAATGGAGAACAATTTGGGATAAGGATGGAAGAATGGAAGAGGGGAGTATTGGGGATAGGAAAGTATATTGTGAGAGAAGGGTAAAGAACAACAGTGGATAATGCATATAGGAAAAAAGTATCAAATTCAGCCCACAGATTGATAGTAAAGATAAAGGCTATGATACACTGTCTTCTGGGCCCGATTTAGTCCCTTTAGTCATTAACTCAGAGCAGCTAAGTTTGCCTGCATTGGATCTATAAAAGACTGGCTAATCAATAGTCACTCATGGATAGAGGAGGGGATCATGGGATCCTGTTACTCTTCATTGTACTATTAGCTATGAATGCATGCCAAAGGAGCCAGAATTATTGTCTTCAGTTGTGTGTCCATGGTGAGATCATCAAACTACAGTGGATAGTTCCATACCCATGGTCACATTGATTACCTTCAAGTCAGTGGGACATAAAACAAAACAAAAAGAATATAAACACGATCATTGTTGAAAAGGGAAGAGTGGGAATAAAAGGGGATGTACAGGAGATGAGAAAGGTAGAAGGGTGAGAGTAACTGTGTACCAAATTTTCAAAAAGCAAATATACATAATTTAAAAATACATTTGAATAACAAAATACATTATGGTGATGGCTAAGTTTGGTTGTCAACTTTAATGCATACAGAATTAAACATCCAGAAATGGAGGGTATACCTGTGAGAGGTTTTTTTTTTTGCTTGTTTTGAGAAGGATGAATCCATTCCTAGTCTAGACCTTTGAGCCAGGAAGACATATCTTTAATTTGGCTTATACTTACTGCTGGAAGTCAACATAAGGACATAGAAGGAAAGTTATGGTCTTTACCTGCTTTCCCTTACCTTGATGGAACAATTATTCCTTCTTTGGCATTAGAGCCTACTTCTTTGGGATTCCAGCATATACTGAAGACCAACTGAGATATTAAGCCTTGTGGACTGAGGAACTACTGGATTCTTGGACATTTCATTCATAGCCAGCCATGTTAGATTAGCTGTTCTACAACTTGTAAGTCATTCCAATAAATATGATAAATAAATGTATCATATATATATATATATATATATATATATATATATATATGGAGAGAGAGAGAGAGAGAGAGAGAGAGAGAGAGAGAGAGAGAGAGAGCAAGGGATTCATGATATAAGTTCTGATACTCTAGAGATCCTTGACTAATACGATTACTTTGTATGTTAATTTATAATTAAATTCAGATGCTTGGAAACATTTAAAATTAAAATATCAGTGATCATTAAATTAAAAATCACAAGACAGCAAATTTAGTATACCCTTAATCTTTACTAAACAATAACTTAACTGTGGACACTTTTCTATTCTATAAAAGAATTCACGAGGCTTTAGAAGCTACTTCCCTTGTCAGTATTGCTAAGGTCATTACTGTCAGTGTGGTCTCCATCCATATAGCATACAGTCTTGCAAGATATTTTGATGAAATTACTAGAAGTGTTTTCAGAACTGTGTGATCCTTACTCACTAATACTTTGAAAGTATTTTTGCCTTGAAACAAAATAAAGCTTATACAAGTAGAACTGGGAGAAGGTCAATCAGATTCCTTAGTAAGCACATTGCTTTATTTCTTGTTTAATAAAGTTATTTGTTTGAATGTTCTCCTTATTCAGAAATAAAAAACTTATAAATATAAAAAATAGAAGAAATCATTTGTGCAATATGGGTTACTTTAACTAGATCCACATAAATCCATTCACTTAAGAGCTACCTAATTTCTCACACAAGATCAGCATAGAAGAGAAAAACAGAAGTTTGAAGATAAGATTACCTCAATTATTAGAAAGTATTAATTTGAAACAAGATATTCACTACTTATAAAATATCTGGAGGAAAATAAAAGTGTAATCCTATAAACTTGGGCAAACTAGTCACCTGTTTTCTCAAAAGCTCTTTTCATGTGATTTTGAAATGCTTAAGTACAAACATCTTCTCTAAAACAAACTTTCCACAACTTAAGACTTTCATCCATGATTTTTAGACATTGAAATTCAAAGGTGTTTATGTTGTAATTTGTTTTCTTTAGAAGTATAACAGAGACAATATGAAAAAAGCTGTAGAATGAATGGAGCAGAGAGTCAAAGTTATGAAGTAAATTAAATGTCAAAATATTTGATATTCAGTGTGCTTTTACAGAGAATTTGAAAGTAATTTCTATTGGGAGTTCAAACAGCTAAAGTGTGACCATTTTTATAATCAATTGTTTTATACTTCATGTTGACTTATAAAAATCTTTCTTTTGCTGTATACCTACACACCCTAAATTACATAGAATAACCAGGTTACAATTTTAAACAGAAATCTGAGTACTAGCAGGCTGGTTCTGAAACACTGACAAATTTCCAAATCAAATTTCAGAAACTTTTCATGGGCTACTATGTTTTCTTAATGTTAATATTGGCCTTGCTCCCTATCTGATATCACAACTGCTGGTTTTTTTTTTTTCAAACACCCTATCTCATCTTTCACAGTAAGGGTAACTGTAGTTTTCTCCAGTCCTGCCCAGCCCCACGGAATCCACAGCTGCTTATAAAATAATCACTCAGAAACTTACATTAATTAAAACTGCTTGGCCATTAGTTCAGGCATACCATTGACTAGCTCTTACATTTAAATTCAGCCCATTTCTGTTAATCTATATGTCGCCACATTTTCTGAGGCTTTACCTGTGTGCCATTACATGCTGTTCCCTGGATAGCAGGCTGGTGTCTCCTTACTCAGCCTTCCTCTTCCCAGAATTCCCTTTGTCTGCTTATCCTGCCTATACTTCCTGCCTGGCTACTGGCCAATCAGCATTTTATTTATCAACCAATCAGAGCAACACATTTTCACAGCATACAGAACATCCCACAGCAGGTAACATCTCTTTTACTGTGTAATCATAAGAGTTGACTGCAAATTATTATTTTTGTTTTGTTTTGTGTTTTATACATGCCATCCAGGCTAGTCTCAAACTCAGTATGTAAACTGCAGTGTCTGGAAATCTTGATCCTTCTGTTTGGACTTCCTAACACAGGATTGAAGATTCAAAACACCACATCCATCTTTATTTTTATTACATCCATGTGTAAATTTTGTCTACTATCCTAAATTATTTCTACTTTATACCTTTTGCTATGCATAATATTGTAGATATTTAAAGTTATTTTGTTGATGTATTAATTTAGTAAACAAAATATTCACTGAATACAAAAATACCAAAAACCTGTAGGTGACGGAAGAAGACATAAAATCAAAACACTACTAACATATGTCATTCTTACACTGATCCTGACAGAAATCTAAGCATGCAGTAAGTTAATTGACTATTCACAACTATTTGAGGGTAGAAATTTGGTGCCTTTGTTTTTCACATAAGAAACAAAAACACTAAGAGTGAAATAAGTTGTTCAACTTTCTTTGTACAGTATTACATTTAAGGTTTTGAATTTGGTAGCATGGCAACAGAGCATTGTCTTTATAATCTGTCATATCAGGATTTTTTTTAATTTCATAGATTTTAATTATTGGATTAAAAAATGAATACATCTATTCATAATGTTTAAAATATCCTCATTAAACTCCATTAGACAAAATAAAATTATATAAAAAGAATAAAAGTTAAATGCTTTTCAGTAAATATAAAAATTTTAAATTAATGGCATAGGAAATTAATGCAGCATGATTAAATTAGTATTAATAATGTCTTTGATACTAATTTATAAATAAAGCCTAAAGATTTATTTGTTAACAAGTTTCATTATATTCAAAAGTGACATAGAATTTAAAGAGATTTTCCTAAAGGTTACATAAAATAATTTTATAAATTTCTACTTGTCTTAGTTTATAACTAATATATAAATTCTTAACCTGATTTGACTTACTCAGAAAACCATTTAACCTTCAAAAAATAAGTAATAAACAGAATCAAGGAAGATAAGCATCCAAATAATTACAGACAATTGGTTAGTTGTGTTGCAATGTTAAAGAAGATGTGTCCATATTATATATAATACAAATATTCAACATGGAGTTAATTCTGTATTTTGTGATATTTATGTAAAATTTAAACTTGCCTGAGATTCTGCATGTCAGTTGTTCTTACTGAATTAGTTTTCATGATTTTTCTGTTGCCAAATCTAAGATTGGAAGACAAAAGTGAATAAGAAAATTGAAGGTTAAGAATGTATTTTGCAAGTATTATAAATGAGAGACATTTAGATTCAACATATTTAGTAATCTGCATAAAATCTAAATTATATAAACACAAATTTAAATTTAAGTTTTAAAATCAAGATGTTTTCAATTCTTACTGAAGTTATTGTGGTGCTTTTTCTTAAACATTATTTCATCACCTTTGTGGTTTTCATGATTGTATGTCATACATATATGCCAATATTGTTAACAAAATTTTCTAAAATTATAGCAACAAGTATTGTTTTATGTGACGACAAAGACACTCAAATAGAGATTCCTAAATTAGTCATTACCTTGCTTGGTAGTTTAAAATCTTACTTCATAAATCATGATTTAATTTATTACTGCTAGCTGAAATACTTTCCTTTAAGGTAATTTATTATATAAGATAAAAGATTTTATTTTAGTGAGAAGCTTTTCTAAAGATGATTGAAATTTAGCAAATCTTGACTATATTCCTACCTATGACTTTAAGAATTCCTGATTTAAAAGAGAATTTTCACAATGGGTTCCAGAGATTCTATTGGCCACCATGTTGAACAGTGCCTGATATCAATAATCATTGAACAAACATTATGTAATTTCCATTTAATTCAAATGAACTTGGATATTTCTTTATAAGCATAGTTAATCTTTGAAAACATATTTGTAATACATTTAGTATATGAATATAAACAATAAAGTACACTACTTTTTTTAGTAGTGTACAAAAGATATTTCTTTCAACAACAAATTTTGTACTGAAAATTACTTATTGAATTTAAAAAACAAAAAGCGACTATCTGTGAACTTTTATGTTGAAATAGTTTTAAAATTAAGAAAAAGAAAAAAGATAACTGAGAGATACTAGTAGTCAAAACATTAAAAAGGCAGTATAAATTTGTTAGTAGTTTTTATGTATGATACATCTCTATTTTGACCAACAAGGCATTTTCTGAAAGCCCAAAATGACCATGGAATAAGATATATATGAAAAAAATCAACATTAGCCCTATATGAGAATTGGGAGAAAGTACTTGCTAAATGTGAGCAAAAGATAAAAATAAGAAAATAGGAAATGTTTATCAAATAATTTCAAAGCCTGTATTAAAATTATACGCATTAATAGGTACAGTTCTCCTAACAATATTAAACCCTGTGTTTTTTAAATTTTTACTTTACTTTACATATGTTTTGTGCTTTACTTTATGTATATTTAAGCACCAGGTATGTTCCTAGTGTCACTTCAGATTCTCTGGGACTGTAATTACTGATGGTTAGTTATGAGTAAATATGTGGGTGCTTGGAATCTAAGCTCCCCTCTCTGAAAGAGCAGCCAGTGCTCTTAAGCCATGTCTCCAGATCCAAGGACTTGCTAATCTAAAAGAATATTCCTACATATAGTACACAGAAAAATAATCAATATGTGAATGTTTTAAAACAACAGATACATGAAGTTAGAATTTGAAAATGCATAGCAATATTTTATGCAAATGGAAGGAAGATACATGAAAATCCCTAATTATAGTGAGGGCTTTAACACAGCTTACTCAGTATTAGATAAGGAAAACAGAAATAAAAATCTGTAAGAATATAAAAGATTTGAATTTAATGAAATTATAGCAGCACATATAACATATAAAATTTATGATTAACAACTTCAGAATGCAGATTCTTAACAATTATACAACAAATATAACCAAACAGGCCTCAGCAGATTTCAAAGGATGAAAATCATACTGTTCATTCCTCTATCTACTAAGAGTAAAGTGAGCTTACATAGAATGAAAAGATTAGAGTCTCTGTTTAAAACACAGAGATACTTCATTACATCATGTGTCACAAATAAATATTAGAAAACTTTAGGGACTAAATAAAATGAAAATCAAATAATTTACACTTGGAGATACAGCTAAAATACATGCATAATAAAACTTTTTTCAGTCTTTACTGCATTTACTTAGAAAGACCCAAATCATAGTTATATGCTTGAAAACATTGGATGACATCCTTAGGACATTAGAAAAAATAAATTAAATCTAAAGAACAATAAAATATAAAAATGAAATCAACAAAGTAGCCCACAGAGATGATCAACTGTCTTAGTTATTGCTGTGAAGAGACACCAAGACTACATCAACTCTTATAAAGGAAAACATTTAATTGGGGCTGGCTTACAGTTTCAGAGATATAGTCCATTGTCATCATGGTGGAACACATGGCAGCATACAGGCAGACATGATGCTGGCAATGGAGCTGAGAGTTTTACATCTTGATCCACCAGCAGCAGAAAATGACTATATACCATACTGGGCATAGCTTGAGCATATGTGACCTCAAAGCCTGCCCTTACAATGATACACTTTCTCTACCAAGACCACACATAATCCAACAAGGCCACAATGCTTAATACTGTCATTCCCTATAGGCAAACCAATTTTTATTTTTTATTTTTATTATTATTATTATTTTTTTTGGTTTTTCGAGACAGAGTTTCTCTGTGTAGCTTTGCGCTTTTCCTGGAGCTCACTTGGTAGCCCAGGGTGGCCTTGAACTCACAGAGATCCACCTGGCTCTGCCTCCCAAGTGCTGGGATTAAAGGCGTGCACCACCACTGCCCTGCTTAGACCAAGCATTTAAAAACATGAGTCTATTATGGCCATACCTATTCAAACTATCACAATATGGTAACATAAGAAATCTAGGATAGCTAAAACAATCCTCAAAATTAAAAGAACTGGTGGAAATATCCCAATCTCAAGTTGTACCATAGAGCTATAGTTATAAAAATAGCATGATGTTGGCACAAAAACAGAAACAATGATCAGTGTAATCAAACTGTAGACCCAAACATAAACCTACATACGTATGGATACCTGAACTTTTATAACAAAGACAAAAATATACACTGGAAAAAAACAGCATCTTAAACAAATGGAATTGTTCAAACCGACTGGCTGCCTATAGAAGTGTACAAATAGATCCATATTTAACATATTATACAAAATTCAACTCCACATGGATCAAAGACTACAACACAAACCAGATACATTGAATCTGAAAGAATAGAAAGTTGAGAATAGCCTTGAACTCATTGTCACAGGAAAAAACTTCCTAAACAGAACACCATTAGCACAGCCACTAAGATCAACCATTAATAAATGGGATCTCATGAAACTGAAAAATTTCTGAACACTGGAACACCATCATTCAAAAAATGTGGCAAACTACAGAATGGGAAAATATTTTTACCAACTCTACATCTGATATAAGCTTAATATCTAAAATCTACAAAGAAGTTAAAATAACTAGATGACAAGAAAACAAGCCAATTTAAAAACGGGGGTATGTATCCAAACAGAGAATTTTCAAGAGGAAACTCAAGTGACTGAGAAACACTAAAAAATGTTTAATATCACTAGTCATCAGTAAATTGCACATCAAAGCTACTTTGAGATTTCATCTCATACCAGTCACAGTGGCTAAGAAATATAAGACAAGTGAAACCTCATGCTGGTGAGAATGTGGAGAAAGGGGGACAGATATCCATTGCTTGAAGGATTGCTAACTTGTACATCCACTATAGAAATCATTGTGATGGTTCTTAAAGAATATGACAGTCCATCTACCACAAAACCAAGCTCTACTATTATTGGGTATATCCACAAAGGTATTTTATGCTACCACAGAGACACTTGCTCAAGTATATTCATGGCTCCTCTATTCATAATTGCCAGACAGAAGTTGGAAACTACCTAGATGTCCTTCAAGGGAATAATGTTTGAAGAAAATGTGGTACATTTACAAAATGGTATATTACTGAGCCATTAAAAAATGAAATGAAATTCTCAGGTAAATAGATGAACTAAAAAAGTCATCGTGAGTGAGGTTAGCCAGTCCCAGAATGGCAAATATGGCATTTATTAATTTTTATGTGTATATGTATGTTTAGACAATGAAAATCAAACTCCAATTTATGGAACCACAGAGAGTTGGTATAGAGTAAGTTACTAGAGGGAACACATAGATATCATTAAGAAAGGGAAATGAATAGGTAGCTATGGATGGATGAGGTGCGCTGGAATGGGAGGGTCATGTGGGGAGTAGTGAGTGAGAGTGGTTGTGGAAGGGAACATAAGGAGAGACAGCTAAAATTAGGGGCACTTGAAGGCAATTATGGAAACCTATTACAGTAGAAATTTCCCAAAATATATACATATGTGAGGGTAGTATAAATAAAATTGACAAATAATGACAAATGTCCCCAAAGAGAGCTTCCAGTATTGGGATTGGATTACCTCTAATTGAGTTGTTGGCGAAAGGAGTCTCATGGGAATCCCCAAACAAACCAGGCTGTTGCCAACATAATTGGTTGTTCTCCCAAAACTGACAACATTGTCCCATTGCTGAAGATAACACAAATCATTAAACATGAATCAGTTGAATTGGTATCTTCCACATTGGTGACTATTTAATATGTACTAATATATCCAGCAGTGCTAATAAACTGGTACCCACAAGCAAAGGCTGAAATGTTGAAATAATTCTGTTTAATCTGAAAAGTCCATAACTATAAGATAATTATGTCAAAATGGCTCTGTGCACACAGAAATACCATGATCCAAATTTAAGCAGCAGGGGCATATATAACCAAGCCTGATTTACATTTTTAAACTTGACCTCCTACTGTTCACGGTTATCACACTTCACAAAATTTGCAGCTCTATTCCCTGTGAGCATCTTAGTGCAAATTGTGTCTTGCTCTGCCAGTTGCTTGACAGATTTGCTGGTGGCAAGCCTCCTTGAGTATTTTTTATTCTCCTGGGAGCTTTCCTTCTGTTATTTCAAAACTATAGAATTCAAGGTGATACCAAATTTAGAAAAAAACAGCTCAGTCACTTTCTTCAAATGTGAAAGATCTTAAGACATATATTAAATTAGTTTCCTGACATTTTTATATGGATAATGTTGTCATTTACTGTTGATAGTCAAAAATGAGAATGATCTAGAAGCTAATGGAAGCTTTAAAGTGTTTTTAGAGATCTTGTTATAGTGTTCTAAAATAAAAACTAATTTCAGAGCCTTAAGTCATTGATATTACAGAAATTTTTGAGGCATGAGTTCAAGTTATTTTTCTGCATTTTCCAATTTTATGGAAATTACACAAGTATATTCACAAGTACAACTTTTCATGAAAAAATAGGTATTTTTGATTTAAAAAATAAACATGCTCTTAACATAAAATAAAGCATATAGTCTAACAATGATTTGAAAAATACAAGATGTTTATAAACAATATAAGTTTGAGAAAAATAAAACCGATTTTCTACATATGCTATTTTTATCATAAATAATAAAATGAAAATAATTTTAAAAAGTTTAATTTTATCAATTCCTGATTAAATTTCAAAAAAGTCCCTGAATTAACATATTATTGTAAATTACTTATTTGTTTCCACCAATCATCTCAAACTATGCTATTTTTTTCTTGTTATTTGAAGTTTTCCTTCTGTTCTTGAGACCTAGATTTAAACCATACTTTGAAAATATGAGTCCCAGGAAAGTTTATGTAAATACATTTGAAGCCACATTACCAATTAAGCAATATAATTATTATTGGCAATGTCGACTTCAATTTGATAATAAAAAAACCTATACTTTTTACATATTAGTTTTTTGCCATTTGGCAACATCATCAGAAGTCTTTCTAAAGACTTTGATGTCCAAGTAAACAGCAATGAGAAATACTGTACTTGAAATCACTTGCTTTCTAAGAAGGAGCTCAGAGACTTTATTATAGATTTCTAAAATATTAAGAACATAGTACTTAAATGAGGAATGCATTCTCTCTTCATTTAAAATATCAAAATATAGTTTAAGTCTTGGTAAAAAACATACAGTGGACAATAATCTTTTTGTTTCTCATAGGTGAGATTATGTTAGGAAACCACAGATATTGCTTAGAATTCAGTAAACTACATTTGTAATCTGAAGTGTATTCCACCCACTTATCTAAAATTTCATCAAATCAACCCTAAAGATTAGTTTCATAATTCAAATAAAAGGAGTTTATCTTAGCAGAGTCATGGAATTCACTCCTAGAAAGGAGCTCAGAGAAATCACTTTGCATTCTGAAGAAATGGAGATGGCATTTTTTTGAAGAAATGTATTTAAATAACAAAGATGAGAATTTCTTACAAAAATAGCATAAATTTTAAAATTAAGCAACTGATTCTATGAGATGAGAATACACATGGTATAAAAAATCAGCACTGTGTGTGTGTGTGTGTGTGTGTGTGTGTGTGTGTGTGTGTGTGTTTGTGTGTGTGTTGGGATATGTAGTCAAGAGCTGTAAGAATGTCATTGACACCAGCCCAGGTATATTTCTATTCAATTCTGACTGTGCTTTGAAATTGAATTTTGATTGCATGACATGCTAGCTAAGAGTTTGAAAGTTCAGAAAGGAATTTTGTGACATTTCCCTAGGCATTCAAATCATAAAAGTGTATATTGCATAAATCTGTCACTGAAAGTGGATAGGTTTATGGTAAAATATATTACAGTCTTCCTGTTGTGGTGAAAGAGACAAAATTCATTCTTAAGGATCATTTCTAGGATCAGTCTCTGTTTTTCAGTATCAGACAAAAAATAGAAGCTTACTTTAGTTGGCTGAAAATTTTAATACTAATCCAGAAAATATACCTAAGACAATTTTATAGAAGTTATGCATAACTGCAAAAATTGTACTGTTCCCACTGTTAGTGTAATGCATGAGAAGTCGTGATGCAATAAGTGACTTAAAGAGCCATGACTCATAACCATACCAAACTGATGTTAGAGGCCAACTTATATAAACTCCTTAGGTTCAAGGTAACTGTAATGTCTTATACAATCCACTTGATAACTACCTGTCATTTCTACTTTTCTGAAAAAAAAAGTAAATTTAAGAAGTATGTATTGTTTTAATGTATTTAAATGCAGTAAGGCTGCTTGTTTTTGCATTATTAAGATGAAAATGATTTATTTGAACAGGAATGATCCTCTCATTTTCTTGCAAACAATAATTCCAGGCAAGTATTAATTAGACTTTTAGTATAGGTCTTGGGTTTATTGATTAAAATATAGGAATTCAACATGATAGAATGCTTCCAAAATGGGTGATAAAATTGAAATCTAGGTCTAATTATGAATTCATAAGGTATGTTCTGAAGGTGATTTAAAATTGAGATTAATTTAAATCTTTCAAAATTGAGGCCATGAAACAGTAGAATGAAATTCATTTTGGCAATGAAAGAGCACGTTCAGGGTTACAAGAGGGCTAGTGAGCTGAAGAAAGAGCCCCCAAAAGTTTTCCTTTTGGTAACTATTATTCTATGATTAACTTAAAAGACATGAGATTTTCCTCCCTTTTTCCTCCTGGTGGCTGCCATGATTTTCACCTAACTTATATTGCTTTGCTGTTGTTGTTGTTGTTGTTTCTGTTTTTCTCTTATCCTCTGTTAAAACTGTCTTTGAGCTTAAATAAACAATGCAGTATAAAAATATCCTAATTTTCACTTATGAAATTGCCAAAGTTTGTGATTTAAAACTTTTTTCATTTATATTAAAATGAGTCAAATACAACATAAAGTAATAATGACATATAATACTCTCTGAAAATTCTATTCAGTATTGGTAAATGGCCTGACAAATGGATAACCTCATATCTAACTAATTATCTATTGAATCATAATTAATATTTTTTTCTGAAATATTATTCATATATTATACATTCAATCAAAGTCAATAACTACTGACATTTTCCATAGCACTCTATTTTAGGTTCAAGATCAATAACATTTTCTTTTCTGATTTATTCAAACTATAGCTTTATTATTTATTATTTATTCAGTGTTCAAAAATTTTCTGTTCATTTTTCATACCAACCACAGATGTTGGTATGAAACCAGGGTAGGCCAGTTCAGGCACCTTCTCCACTATTGCTAATAGTCTAAGATGAGGTCACCCTTGTGGATTCCTGGGAACTTCCCTAGCACCCTGTATCTCCTTGTTCCCTTGATGTCTCCCTCTATCATGGTATCTCTTTCCTTGCTCTCCCACTCTGTCTCTGTTACAGCTCGACCATCCAGTTCCCTTATGTTCTTACCCTCATCCTCTACCTTCTATTGCCCCCCTCACTTCCAGTTTGCTCTTGGAGATCTCATCTATTTACCCTTCACAGGGTGATCCATATGTCCCCCTTAGGGTTCTCCTTGTTAGCTAGCTTCTCTAGAGCTGTGACTTGTAGTCTGGATATCCTTTGCTTTACATTGAGTATCTACTTATGAGTGAGTTCATACCGTGCTTGTCCTTCTGAGTCTGAGTTACCTCACTCAGGATGATATTTTCTAGTTCTATCCATTTGCCTGCAAATTTCATGATGTCATTGTTTTTATTGCTGAGTAGTACTCCATCATGTATATGTACCACATTTTCTTTAACCTTTCTTCAGTTGAGGGACATCTAGGTTGTTTCCAGGTTCTGGCTATTACAAATAATGGTGCTATGAACATAGTTGAGCTTTGTGGCCTTGTGGTATGATTGAGTGTACCTTGTGTATATATGCCCAAGAGAAGTACAGCTGGGTCTTGAGAAAGATTGATTCCCATTTTTCTGAGAAACCGCCATACTGATTTCCACAGTGGCAGTACAAATATTCACTCCCACCAACAGCAGACGAGTATTCCCCTTGCTCTGCATCCTCTCCAACATAAGTTGTCATCAGTATTTTTGATCATAGCCATTCGGACAAGCATGAGATGGTATCTCAGAGTCATTTTGATTTGCATTTTCCTGATGACTAAGGATGTTGAGCAATTCCTTAAATGTCTTTCAGCCATTTGAGATTCTTCTTTTGAGAATTCTCTGTTTAGCTCTATAGCCCATTTTTATAGTATTTTATTTTATAATTAACTTAATTTCACATATCAGCCACGGATTACCCCGTCCTCCCTCCTCCAATCCCCCAGCCCTCCCCCCCAATCCACCCCCCACTCCCACCTCCTCCAAGGCAAGGTCTTCCCTGGGGACTCAGGCCAGCCTGGCAGACTCAGCCAAGGCAGATCCAGTCCCTTCCTCCCTATACCAAGGCTGAGCAAAGTGTCTCAGCATAGTCCATAGGCTCCAAAAAGTCAGACCATGCACCAAGGACAGGTCCTGGCTCTACTGCCTGGGGGCCTCCCAAACAGTTCAAGCTAATCAACTGTCTCACTTATCCAAAGGTCCAGTTCCATGGGGGTTCCTCCGCCATTGGTTCACAGTTCATGCTCTTCTACTAGTTTGGCTATTTGTCCCTGTGCTTCCACCAACCATGGTCTCAATCTCTCTCACTCAACCAATCCCTCCTCTCTCTCACTGACTGGACTCCTGGAGCTCCATCTGGGGCTCGGCCATGGATCTCTGCATCCACTTCCATCAGACACTGAATGAGAGGTCTATCATGACAGCCAGGGTGTTTGGCCATCTGATCACCAGAACAGGTCAGCTCAGGCACTCACTTGACCATTGCTAGTAGTCTACAGTGGAGGTATCTTTGTGAATTTCTGGGGACCTCTCTAACACTCTGCTTCTTCCTATTCCCCTGGGGTCTTCATTCATCAAGGTATCTCCCTTTCCATTCTCCCATACAAGTCCTGATCCAGCTGGGACCGCCCTCTCAGCTAAGCTCTCTTTCCTTCAAACCTTGCCATCTATTACCCCCACCTCACCCCTCATTTGCTCTTGTAGATCTCATCATTTATTTCTCTGTCATTGGGTGATCCCTGTGTCTTTCTTAGGGTCCTCTTTACTAGGTAGCCTCCCTGGAGCTGTGAGTTGTAGTCTGGTTATACTTTGCTTTACATCTAGTATCCACTTATGATTGAGTACATATCATGTTTGTCTTTCTGAGTCTGGGTTACCTCACTCAGGAGGATTTTTTCTAGTTCTATCCATTTGCCTGCAAACCTCATGATATCATTGTTTTTCTCTGCTGAGTAGTACTCCATTGTGTATATGTACCATATTTTGTTGATCCATTCTTTAGTTGAAGGGCATCTAGGGTGTTTCCAGGTTCTGGCTATTACAAATAATGCTGCTGTCAACATAGTTGAGCATGTGTCCTTGTGGTATGATTGAGCATTCCTTGGGTATATGCCCAAGAGTAGAATAGCTGAGTCTTGAGGGAGGTTCATTCCCAATTTTCTAAGAAAGTACCATATTGATTTCCAAAGTGGCTGTACAAGCTTGCATTCCCACCAACAGTGGAGGAGAGTTCTCCTTGCTCTACATCTTCTCCAACATAAGCTGTCTTCAGTGTTTTTGATCTTGGCCATTCTGACAGGTGTAAGATGGTATCTCAGAGTCGTTCTGATTTGCATTTCTCTGATGATTAAGAATGTTGAGCAATTCCTTATTCAGAATTTCCAATTTCAGCCATTTGAGCTTCTTCTGTTGAGAATTTTCAGATTAGCTCTATAGCCCATTTTTTTTAATTAGACTGTTTTGTATTTTGATGTCCAATTTCTTGAGTTCTTTATATATTCTGGATATCAGCCCTCTGTCAGATGTGGGGTTGGTGAAAATCTTTTCCCATACTGTACACTGTCATTTTGTCTTATTGACCATGAGCTGTGGCCTACAAAAGCTTCTCAGTTTTAGAAGGTCCCATTTATTAATTGTTTTCAGTGTCTATGATACCAGTGTTATATTTAGAAAGTGGTCTCCTATGTCAATGCGTTCAAGACCACTTCCTACTTTCTCTTCTGTCAAGTTCAGTGCAACTGGATTTATGTTTAGGTCTTTAATCCACATGAGTTTTGTGCATGACAATAGATACAGATCTATTTGCAATCTTCTACATGTTGACATCCAGTTTTGCCACCAGCATTTGTTGAAGATGCTTTCTCTTTTCCATTGTTCAGTTTTGGTTACTTTATCAAAAATCAGGTGTTCATAGGTGTGCAGATTAATGTCAGGATGTTCAATTCGATTCCACTGGTCTACATGTAAATTCTTATGCCAATACCAAGCGTTTTTTTTTTATTACTATATCTCTATAGTAGACCTTGAGGTCAGGCATGTTGATGCCTCCAGAGACAACTTTATTGTACAGTGTTTTTTTAGCTATCCTAGTTTTTTTTGTTTGTTTTTCCATATGAAGTTGAGTATTGTTTCTTCCAGGTCTATGAAGAATTGTGTTGGGATTTTTATGGGGACTGCATTGAATCTGTAGATTGCTTTTGGTAAGATTGCCATTTTAATATGTTAATCCTACCTATCCATGAGCATGGGAGATCTTTCCATTTTCTGATATATTTTTTAATTTCTTTCTTCTGAGCCTTAAAGTTCTTGTCATACAGGTCTTTCACTTGCTTAGTTAGAGTTACCCCAAGGTATTTTATGTTATTTGTGGCTATTGTATAGGGTGATGTTTCACTGATTTCTTTCTCAGCCCATTTATCATTTGTAGATAGGAGAGCTACTGATTTTGTTGAGTTGATCTTGTATCCTGCCACATTACTGAAAGTTTTTATCAGCTGTAGGAGTTCCCTGGTAGAATTTTTGGGGTCATTTATGTATACTGTCATATCATCTGCAAATAGTGAAAGTTTGACTTCTTCCTTTCCAATTTGTATCCCCTTGATCTCTTTTTGTTGTGTTTTTTCTCTAGCTAGAACTTCAAGTATTATTGTAACTGGAAGATTTCCTGTGTCCCAGGCTGCTAGCAGTTGGGACAAATCTCTCCCACTCACATCCCCCAAGTAAACACACAGAAGCTTATATTAATTATAACTGCATGGCCATGGCTGAAGCTTCTTGTTAGCTAGCTCTTACATCTTAAATTAGCCCATAACTGTTTATCTATGTATTGCCACATGTTCCGTGCTTTTACCTGCATCCTATTACATGTTGCTCCTAAGGCTGCTCACTGGCATATCCCCCCACCTTCTTCCTGTCTCTCTCTTTGAATTTCCTGCCTGGCTCTAAGCTGCCTTGCCATAGGCCAAAGGACTTTATTTATCAACGAATCAGAGCAACACATATTTGCAATTTACAGAAAGATATTCCCCCATCATTTCCCCCTTTCTCTCTAAACAAAATGAAGGTTTTAACTTTAACCTATTTAAATTACTTATAAAAACAGTTATCAAGCAAGAATTAGAGTTATAATATCTAGTCTTATGGTGATATTTTATTTGTACTAAAATGTGAATTGTATGTTAATAAATAAAGTTGCCCAGGAGTCAGAGCTATTAGAGCCATAGCCAAAGCTGGGTGGTGGTGGTGCATGCCTTTAATCACAGCACTTAGTAGGCAGAGCTAGGTAGATCTCTGGGTGTTTAAGGATACAGCCAGCATTGGAGACACATGCCTTTAATCTCAGTACCAACCATAGAAGACCTGGAGGTCTGTACAGACAGGCAGTGACGAGGTGGTCATGTGGTTGGATTTACAACCAATGAGAAGGCAGAACAGAAAGTCTATATAAAGACAAACACACAAGAAGTAGGTCTCTCTTGGCTGAAGAGGATCACTGAAGCAGGAAGGGTAAAGCTCTTAGCTCTGATCTCTTGGGCTTTTATCTTTACATTGGCTCTGTGTTTCTTTTTTAATAAGACAGTTACTTCTACAGAGTCTATCTGTATTTTGTAAAATTAAAGAAACAATTTTCTGTCTATCCTATATTTGTGAGTCAAAGTTTTCATATATAATTTATCTTTTATCATAACCAAGGAAAATTATAATTATGACTATCTAATTTTTAACTACATCAAAAACTCCAGAAGGATATAATATTACCTAAGTAAACAGGAAATGCATTGTAACAACTTCCAATATTCTGGAAATGACAGAGACAGCTGCCTGCCTGGACAGTTATCCAAAGTTCCTCTGTAACATTGGGGCATCCATCTTTTAGACAATAGGCCTGGTCTCTCAGTCATTTTTTTCTCTGAGTCCGGTAGAATGTCTGGCAGTCTCCTCTGTGAAGCAGGAACCTGAAGGACCATTTCACCAAGCACAGTTCAGTGGTCACCTTCTTATGGGTCCTGCATGTCTAGTCAATAAAACATTTTATCAAGCAGTCCAGATAAGAGCAATTTCTTGCCCAAATGGCTATTTTTGCCAAGAAGAAAATAAATTCCATATAGAGTGTCTTCAATGACCATCTTTCTCTTTGAAGTAAACTGGTGCTGCCAGGAACAGACATGTCTCACTGTCCAGAAATTCTAAGTTTTTAAAACACTTTAAATGCCATATTCTGTACATCTTTGAAGTGTTTGAAGATTACCTACCTAACTGAAATATATCTATGTACACCTAGAAAACTTAACTAACATGGCTAATTATTAATCTGTATTTCTCAACTATACCCTATAATTTCAAATGAGTTGCACAAAATACTTTTAATAAGAGTAGAAATATACATACAGTATAGCAAAACTAACTTCAAATTTGTATCAAACTAAAATCCATTTCGAACAAGTTGTGACTCTTTAAAAGTAGATTCAATAATCTACCCTTTCACCTATCATATCTATAATATCCTCTTTTCTTCTTTAGAAAGAGATTGCCTTTATAATCTGTAGCACAAATTCAAAAGTTCTTATTAATAAAATCAAACCTAAAGATAGATATTAGGGTGAATGCTGGAAGATCTGAGAAACAGAACAAGCCACAGCCACCTCACCTCACCAATTCCTCAACTTATCTCATTTCCTCAAACTGGAAGCCTCTGTGTCCTCATCCCAATTGATCTCAGCTTGACTGCTGCTCAAAAGCCTAAAAGCTTAACCAGGCTCTAGTTTCTGGTTTTCACTCCTTATATACCTTTCTGCTTCCTGCAATCACTGCCTGGGATTAAAGGTGTGTGTCACCATGCTTGGACGTTTCCAGTGTGGCTTTGAACTCACAGAGATCCGCATGGACCTCGGCCTCCAGAATGCTAGGATTAAAGGTGTGTGTGCCACCATTTTTTGGCCTCTATGTCTATGTAGCTGGCTGTTCTGTT
>CABHPQ010105197.1:0-33897 GCA_902168405.1 Peromyscus aztecus
GACTCTGAGAGTGTTTGTGGGTTTTTCTTCCATTTTAGACCCTGCTGCTTCCCCCTAGCATCAGCTGACAGATTATGGCCAGCCCACAAAAAGACAGGCCCCTTAGGAACTTAGGCAAGATGGGTTTCACATAGACCCAGAAGACTCCATGATTCCGTACTATTAGTTTATTAGGTCCCTAGGAGTAAAAAGGGGTCCATTTTTCTCATCCATGGGTGGTTTGCTTTTTCAAAAGTGTCCTTGGTCAAAAGGGGGAAAACATAAACAGCATTGCTTTCAAGGTCACCTCCACTTGGTCCTAAATTCAGGGCTTGGGAAGTACTGTGTATCTCCTGACAATATGCCAAATGTCAACCCCAGGCAGCTTCTGGATGTACCTCCAGGTCCCTTCCTTGAAACGATTCTCCAGCAGAACCACTCGACCACAGTGCTTGTCGCCTTTAGGCCAACATTGCACAGCTCACTGGATCCCACTAAGCCAGCCAAAGCCTTTTTTGTTTTGTTTTATTTGGGGGGATGCTGGGACTTAAAAGCTTTCAGCTATAACATAAAATATCAAGAGGGATAATGCACAAATCCTAAGTGACCTTCACTCCGTTTTCACAAATTAAACATGTCCATGTACCTGATTCTCAGATCAAAAATAAAACATTGCTAGCACCCCATCCCCTGGAGTTTACCAGCTCCTATTCAATCTCTGTCAAAAGGCAATCAGTATGTTGACTTGTATCAGTATTGGTTGACATTTATCTGTTCTTTTTTTTTCATAAATTGGATGAAATAGACTTAAAGGGAGTGGCATTATTAGGAGGTATAGCCTTGTTGGAGTAGGTGTAACCTTCTTGGAGGAAGTGTGTCACTAGGGGTGGGCTTTGAGGTTTCAAGTGCTCAAGTCAGGCCCAATGTCACTCTCTCTTCCTACTGCCTGCCTATCTAAATGTAGAACTCTCAGCTCCTTCTCCAGGACCATGTCTGTCTACATGCCTACATGCTTCCTACCATGATGATAATGGACTAAACTTCTGAACCTGAAAGCTAGCCCCAATGCAATGTTTTCCCTTATAAGAGTTGCCATAGTCATGGTATCTCTTCACAGCAATAAAACCCTAACTAAGACAAGAACTAGGCACTCAAATTTCCTATATTCATCAATCTTACATTATGGGTGTTCATTCAAATAGTTAAACACAATTTTGCAATGTTAATTCTTCTGCTTATTTTACATTCAAACAAAATAGTATAATTCATTTAGCAATTCTATTATTGAGAAGAAATTTTTACATTCTTTATTATTAGTTGTCATAAATAGCATTGCTACAAACATTCTAGCACATGTATTCTGAAGAACATATGCATGTTCTCGTGGACTTTATTTTTTGATCTCTGCCAAGCTCAAAGCTCTGCTTGATTCCAAATCTCACTAGACACCAGATGACAGGACTAATTAATTATTGTGCTTTTTAAATACCAAGAATGGTGAAGAGAACATAGGGTAGTTTCCATGCTCACATCCTGAAAAATCCGTTCTACTTGGTGTGGGGGTGACCTCTAATTTGGATCTAAATCAAAGTTAACAAAGCTGATGGCTGTCACTCTTGTGATTAGGCTACATTATAGCTATATGTAGCAATGTTGATAAGACGTCACTACACACATGAAAACACAAAACAAAAAGGGTTTATGGAGAAGATCATATGACAAGGATCTGCACTAACCTATAGCTACTAAAAACAGCATCTAGTCTATAACCAGAAAGGAACAGGGAGCCTGAGTGCAGGAGACAAAGTCTGTCAGCAATGTGAATGACCTTGTGAATAGATCCTTGTTAATCAAGACTCTGAAGAAGAACACAAGTGCTGACTTGTATTTATTTTTAATTCAAGAGAGGTCTTAGGTAGTTCAAACTCCTTATTATAGCTGAGGCTGGCCTTGAATATCTCATTTCCCTACCTCCACCTCCTGAGTATTAGGATTACAGGTGTGTACTACCACTCCCAGCAAGCAGCTAACATCTTTGTTGCAGCTTTGTAAGAACATTGAAGCATGCAATTTTATACTTCATATATTACTTTGAGAATATAATTAAACCATTAAAATGCATTGTTAATCTGTAAATCTTGGATTATTAGCATAACAAAACTCCATGATTATTAAACAGGGGTTGCATGCTTGTTACTTTAATAGACTTTTGGACTACTAAGTCTATCTTAATGCTACTCTTCACATGGCAGCCCAAGATCTTCTAAAGGAAATTTGTTAAGGACCTATTTAAACCATATCCAAACTATTGGTCTGCAAGATCTATAATAAATGTATACTACTTATGTCACTAATCTTGGGATCATTTTTATATACTATATTTAATTTCCTTTTGCTCCTTTAACTTGTCACCATGAACCTATTACTTGAAATATCTGACATCTACTATCACACAATTTGGAAATTGGTAAGTCCTAAAACCAATGTACTGGATGAATTATACTTCTTCTGGAAGCTTTAGGAAGGTATCTGTTCTTGCCTCTTCTAGCTTCTTGAGGCAACTTGCATTATTTCTTTGGCCTCTTTAGCTCATGTCCCTTTATCCTCTTCAAGGCTACAAGTTAAAAAAAAAAAACCTTCAAGCCTTTATCTCTCTAGTAATCTCGGATTCCTTTATCATACCTCCTTCACTTACTCTGATGTTCCCACTTCTGCCTTATCAAGACCCTTGTAATTAATTATATGAGGTCTAACCAAATAATTCACATCATCTTCCCATCTCAAGATCTTCAAATCCCTCATATCACTAAGGCCCGCTTTGTCACATAACAAGTTCACACAGATTATTGGAGATTAGTATGCAGGCATCTGGGTAATGGGGCACATTGTGCTACCCACCACATGCTGCAAAATAAAACTAATACATTCATCATGTGTCTAGGGAATAATTTTTCCCAAAATGTTACTCATCTAATTACATCAAATATTAGGGTTATAGGAATTATCAGAGCAACCCACTAAATCCTTTCTAAAGCCCCTGCTTCTATTAATGCTAATATATTAGTTCACCAAACCATTTAACATTTTCTATATGTTCATCTTGGAGGATTTCAAAGAACACTTTCATGTTAAACAGGAAAATTTTTTTCTTTCCAAGTTATTATGAAGTTGAGGTCTGTATTTATGGAGGATCACGGTATGGAGTATGATGCTCTCTTTTTCCAGGTTGATGGTTGGAGTTTCACATGATAAGAGGTTCTATTGACTATTCTTAATAGATAGCAAGCTAGGCACATTAGCTAAAGCTGCTAGGTTAGAAGATAGATCCCAAATATTTGCAGTTAAAACAACATAGCTCAGTTTTTTACTACAGAAAGTCTTGAAGTGAGCAGTCTGAAACTTGCTTTTGGCTCTTATTCACCAAGTGCTCAATGGCCTCACATTTACCCACAATTGAATAGGGAGGAGAAAACAAAGAAAAGGAATGAAGGGGATATGCCAATTTTCTTTTCACAAAGAATCTTAGAAAGTGTCACTCAATTTGCCTTTTATGACTACATCTAACAATAAAGCAGTTCTTTTTGTTGATGAGGGTAAGCTGAACAGGAAATTGGTAATCCTATTACCATGGAAGATGGCATAACTGAAATTGGGAATAACTATGTTTATATAGAAAACCAAAGAGGTGGTTTAATTGTAATGAATATAAATAAACACAGTGGAAGCCTATGCTTTTCTAGAGATCATTGTTGTGATAAAAGATTTTTTCAGTTAGTCTCTAAGTTATTTTAATTTTATCTTTATCAGAATAATGCCCATATTCTTTATAGCCAATGCTATAACCACAATAATGCAAAACCACATTAGTTGAAATTCAGACTATTGCAGTAGCCTGTAGGATGTTAGCAGAGTCTGTTTCCCATTTTTCCTGTCCTTTTCTATACAATACCATATACCCAAGGTATTATATATACTTACTACAGTGGATCAATTAATATAAATCTTTGCATTATATTCCTGGAATTGGGTTAATACATTACAATCTGATGAACAGCTAACAGATAGATCATCTTTGACTGATGAACTCTTCCAGGTACCTTGTCACTATATACCTATTTGTTATTGCTTCCCTCATAAGAATCCAAGGCTATTTTCTGTGCACCACAAAGGTGATTATATTTGGAGCCCCTAAACACAACTCAGACACTTCCATGCTTCCTGAAAAATATAGGATCTCAGTCCTAAAAACAATGAACCCTAAAAACAAACCACATTGTTTTAGATGTGCATCAGCAATTATTTCCTCTCTTCCTTCTCAGGAGGCTTCATTTGTGGCTGGCAGACTTTACCACTAGAAAAAAAGGAAATGATTACATATGGAAAGCTAGACTTACACAAACGAATAAACACCAGTGGAAATGGTAACTATGTATGGAAAGATGTAAAATATTTGTCTTAACTGTAATATATTAAAAGATAATGGACTAATGAAACAAAAATTTAAATGTAATCAGAGGTTTATATACAAGCAAAAGGTATGAGACAATGAACAAAGAAAGTTGGGACGAGAGAGATGGAAATAAATTATTGTGAAGTTTCTGTAGCTGAAGTTTTCCTGTATCCCACCTGGCCCGCAGTCAGGACAAATCTCTCTCACCCTCACCTGCCAGTCCTGCAGCCACCCAGAGCCAAGTAAAAACACAGAGGCTTATATTAATTAAACTGCTTGGTCATTAGCTCAGGCCTACCACTGACTAGCTCTTACCTTCAAACTAACCCATAATTCTTATTTATCTTTAGCGACATGGCTTGGTACCTTTTCCCACTTCTGCCTTCACATCTTGCATCCTCTGTATCTGGCTGGCAACTCCTCACTCTTCCCAGAATTCTCTTCTCTGCTTGCCCCGCCTATACTTCCTGCCTGGCTACTGGCCAATCAGCACTTTATTTATCAACCAATCAGAGCAACACATTCACAGCATACAGAGCAATATCCACAGCTAGTTTATCCACACTGTACCTGAAAAGTTAAAGACTATGACTATAAGCACTAATGTGACTTCTTTAATGAAACAATGAATCAGTTAACAGGCTACCAAAATAAATAAAGATAAATTATAAAAGTATTCAATTAATTTAAATGAATACAGAGAAACAAGAAATGAGGACTGAGAAAAGATGGGGAAAATATGGAAAGTGAATTTCAGATAACAGACTTAAACCTAACCATATCAATATTTGTATTACATGTAAATTCTGTAAACATATGAATTAAATGGCAGATTTTCACACCAAATAGAAAAGGCCTAATGCCATGCTGCCTATTAAGAAATATATGTCATATATCAAAATAAAAATGTCAAAAGTACAAAAATAAGAAAATGTATATCATGATAGCATTAGTCCCATTAATATAAAAATATTAGATTTCATATTACCATGAATAAAGTCATTTTATAATGAAAAAGGATTCACACCATCAAGCTGATATGATAAATACAAATATGAGCTAATATTAGAGCTTCAATATACATAAAGAAAAACTGAGAGCATAACAAGGGAAAATGGGCAAATCCATAATTTCTGAGCACCTTTTATAACTTATGGAAGCACTACACAGAAAACTAGGATATATTTTAACAACACTATCATCATAGTCACTTTTTCTAGTATTGTGACAAAAATACTTCACAAATCAACTTAAGGACTAAAGAGTTTAATTTGACTCACTGTTTGAAGGTATAGTCCATGATGGGAGGGAAGTCACCATGACAGGAGAGGATGGAAGCAGCTGTTCACACAATGTCTACAGTTAGTACTCATCTCACATTCTCCTTTTTATGCATGCCTGAACTCAAGACTTTAAAATAGTACTGCCTACTGGAGGATAAGTCTTCCTATCTAAGATAATCTTTCATGGGTGTACCTGGAGGCTTATCTCCTAAGTAATTCCCTGTCAAGTTGAACACTAACCATTACAACTGTTGACTAATATGACCTAGCTGATATTTAGATAGCATACCACTCAATAGCAAAACACAAATTATTTTTGGGTACACACAGAATAGTTACCAAGCAAGGCTGTATTATGTATCATTAAAAAATTTTAATATATTTCTTTTTTTAATTAAGGAATTTTTTTATTCATTTTAGATACCAACCACATATCCCCCTCTCTTCCCTTCTCCTGTTCCTTCAGCCTTCCTCCCCAACCTACTCCCCCATTCTCTCCTTCAACAAGGTATGGCCTCCCATGGGGAGTCAGCATATTTCAATGGATTCAAGTAATAGAAAGCAATTAAATGATAAACCAGTGCACTAGAACTCTATTTCCTGCTGACTATGCATTCTATGACCCATGTTAGGTGCTTGAAACTTTGAACACTAGTCATATGCTTTAGGTTCAAATAAGTATTATATAAACATAAACATTATGATACCATTATAGTTGATCTGATAACTGAGTCAGCCTTGATTAACAGTTTGAGTAGCATACATATAGTGCAAATATGCTAAACAAAGAGATTATTCATATCCAAAGTAGCCTCATGTGGAGTTTTATCACATTACAATGAATGGTGTGAATCTTAAAACTTATTTGTGTGATTTTTAATGTAATATCTTCCAAATGTGCTTGGCCAGGATTAAATGAAGTTTCAAAGAGCAAAGTCATGGATAAAGAAGGACTACTGTAGTGGAAAATTAAATTATCTAGGAAAAAAATCCCTAAAATCTGGAAATCATACAGCACACTCCCTTTTTAAGTAACCCATGGATCAGGATGAATTCAAAAGGAACATTACATAGCATTTTAACTAGATGGAAAAAAAGAGACATTTAAAATGAATGACCTCAGCTTCTACCTTAAGAAATTATAAGAATAACATATGTTACCCAAATTAGGAAGAAAAACAAAGGAATTAGAGTAGGGATTACAGACAGAAAGGGATTACAAAGGGATACAAAAGTACTTTTGTTGTGTTAGATAGGTTCAACACCTTGACTATATCATGATTTTGCAAATGTGTGTGTATGTGTGTGTGTGCGTGCGTGTGTGCGTGCGTGTGTGCGTGCGTGTGTGCGTGCATGCTTGCTGTGTGCGTGTGTGCGTGTGTGCGTGCGTGTGTGCGTGCATGCTTGCGTGTGTGCGTGGGTGCTTGCGTGCGTGCGTGCGTGCGTGTGTGTGTGTGTGTGTGAAACTTAACAAAGAGGACATGTTCAGTATGTGTGATTATATTTTGAATGCTATTACACCTTAGTTGGGAAAAAATTTAAACATAATTGAGGTAGAACAGTAAATGGTTTTTTTTGTTTGTTTGTTTCAAGTTGGCAGCTTATTTCTTTAAGTACTTACCTAGGTCTTTGAGCATTTTCCCTGCTTAAGAATGACCTGCCACAAAAGAGGAGAGGAGAAAAACGCAGGAGGCTATTTGCCAAGTGGATAGAATAAAATCTGACTCTGCTAACCTTCATAGGGTCTTGTGAAAATCAAAAGTGATAATAAGCAGAGCTCATTACAAAGCTAGAAAGTGTTATAAAAAATGTAGTGGCTTATCTCTCTAGCTCCAGGTTTCCTGGTGGAGTGAATGATAGACTAACTAGGGCTAAATTTGGAAGGAAGGAGGTAGAGTTTGCCTGTAATCCTCTCTCTTCTGGCCCTGATGCCCTTCTGCTGTGATTTCCAAGTCCAAGGAAGGCCTAAACAGGACTTCATATTGCCAACTCTTTATCTTTTCCTCTCTGCTAAACACCTGTCAAGTTTTCTTTCAATCTCCTCTGGAGACTCTGCTCTCAACTAAATGACAGTGGGTGCTAAATAAGCAAGTGGTGTAAGTGAATTTCTGTGACTCCAAGTGGCTCACTGGTTAAATACTAATTTCAATGAAATCCTTCAATGATGGTCTTTTAGTGGGGGGTGACATTTGCAGGTAGGTGGCCCCTTGCTCAGTTTATTTTTTCAGAGATGGAACCCTTCTTGGAAATCCCTTCTGCTGACTGTACAGTGCTGCAGCTGCTCTGCTCCACTTAGTTTCTTACAAACCAGGGATCTATTACATAAGCATTCCTGGAACTCATAGACATTTCACTTTCCCCCAACTGCAAACACACACCTTTAGAAATAATAAGAAAACAAAGCAACTCTATTCAGTAACAGCATTCCGGTGTACGATTTTGTACCATATATATCACTTTAGGGTTATAATTAAATCGTTAAAATGCATTGCTAATCTGTAAATCTGGGCTCATTAGCATAAGTGTACTCCATAATTACTAAACACAGGATGCATGCTTGTGACTTTAATAGAATTTTGGACTATTAAGCCTGTCTGAATGCCACTCTCCACATGGTGGGCTAGGAGTTTCTAAAGGAGCTTTCTCAATTTTGCTGTTATACCATCCCTGTGATACTGGCTTTATGCCTTTATTCTTTATTTTTTAAAACAAGTAATATGTTCACAAATGGTACTATAGACTTCCAAAATGCTCTTTCAATTTTTTAAATGTATCTAGTAAAAAGCTGTCTATGTTCATATTTTGGAATAAAGAATAAAATATAGACTGACTGATAGGAATGGTCTTCTGAGGGTTTTTGAAAAAATTATTGTGCTGGCTAATCTTATGTCAACTTGACACAAACTAGAGTCATTAGGAAAGAAGGATTCTCAATTGAGAAAATGCCTCCATAGGATTGACTTGTAGGCAAGCCTGTAGAGCATTTTCTTAATTAGGATGTAGGATGTAACAGGACCCAGTTCACTGTGAGTGGTGTCACCCCTGGGCTGGTGGTCCTGGGTACTATAAGAGAGCAGACTGAACAAGCCAGGAGGTAGCATGAGTGATAGACTGTTACTTGGAAGTATAAGATGAAACAAACCTTTCCCCTCCAAGTTTCCTTTGGTCATGGCATTTTATCACAGCAATAGAAACCTTAACTAAGACAATTACAATGCTGAGTGGTGGTGGTGCATACCTCCCATCCCAGCACTGGGGAGGCAAAGGCAGGCAGAACTCTGTGAGTTTGAGGCCAGCATGGGCTACAGAGTAAGTTCCAGGAAAGGCGCAAAGCTATACAGAGAAGACAATTACAAAACATACATTAGTCAGACAACAACTTCACTTTTCTAAGTGTCCTTGAATCTCTCACCACATATTTTTGGATCTGCAGGCACAGATTCACTGCCTTGAGGTTGGATGAGTTTTTTTTTTTTTTTATGCCATTAGCTTTCAGTTTATCATTGATATTGTATTCCTGTTCTTTTCTGCCACCTCCTCTAGGAACAACGCCACTTAGGGCCTGCAAAGTGACTCAGCCAGCCCGGAAAGGCTCTTGCCACCAAGCCTGACAGTCTGAGTTCACATCTGGAAACCCACATGGTACAAGAAGAGAATCAACTCCATAAACTGTCTTCTGATTTCTATATATTTGCTGTGCTTTGTGCACATGCACACACACACACACAAAACCAAAATATAAATTATTATAAATAGCCAACGAAGGCAATAAATGGGCATCTTTGAAGTAATCAAATGCTAAATGCAGTTTCTAAATCTAGACACAAGATTTTCCTGAATTCTCCCCTAAAGTGGATAATTGGATAAAAGATTATCCATTCTTCTTTAAAAATATTTTAACTGACATATAAAAATACATATGCACATATGTGTACATGTGTATATATGAGGTAAAATACGATGTTTCAATACATATACTTTTATGTCATGCATTGATGAGGTCAGGGAAGTTAAACATATCTATCACCTCATTCATTCATCAATTCTTTGTGATGAAGCATTTAAAATGCCCTTATCTAGCTATTTTGAAATATACAGTGCATTACCATTAACTATATTGTTCTACTTTATGTAGTACTGACTGGTCATGCTTTCCCTAACCCATCTTCTCCCTACTCTCAGTATCTATGTGATCAGTATTTTTCAGATTCTATACATGAGCAGGATATCATGAGGTACTTGTGTTTCTGTGCCTGGATGACTAAATTATTTCACTTAACATATAACTTCCAATTCCATCTATACTTTTGTAAATAACAGGATTTCTTACTTTTCTTAGCTTAATTGCATTCCACTATGTATGTGTGAAACACACACACACACACACACACACACACACACACACACACACACACACACCATGAAAGTCATTCTAATACTGTTCCTAAAGAAATCTCTGGAGCCAGTAAGAACATTAGTTGTTTTCAGCTACCTTCAGATATGATCTCTTCTATAGCCTTTATTCTCTTAGGGTTTGGGCTTTGGCTATCATAGTATTTTTTTTAAAAAATACTCTATGGGTTGAGGGAAAATTCTTTTTCTTTATAGGTTTCTCCTTTTCCTTCATTCAATTAAGTGACTCTTTGCTTATTGACTCAGGAGTGGTATGTATCAGAGCAGAAAACAGATCTAGCTAGCAAATTATTCTGGCCCTTAAGTCCCAAAAGCTTACTGAAGCCCTTAGAAGTCAGGTTCTCCTGTAAAGACAGAATGTCTTAGCTCAAACTATAAAGGAAAAGAGCCGTTTTTCAATTACTTATGGAAATAAGAGGCAATGCCTTTGACACTTTATAATCTAATCAGCAAGGCAGGTACAAGATGGGAGAGCCCTTGAGTTTTCACAAAAGAAGCACCCTGAACTCCCTACTTTCTAAGTCAAGGAAACAGCAACCCTCCAGAGAACAAAAGGCACCACTGAGTACAATGAAAGACAATGAAGCACAGGAAACTATGTTATATGGGCTGACTATGAATACCTACTAGTTTGTTTTGTTTCTGTTGAGAATGGTTTTGTAAATTCTGGTAGGAATACAGCCTGCTGGAATGATTTTGTTGTGAATATATCCTATCACAACTTAAAAATTTGCAAGTATTCTTTTGTGTCGTGGTTAGATGGGCTTCCTGGGGGTTTTCCTCTGTCTGAAGACCAAGAAATATTGACATACTTTCCTGAGACAGGAAGTGCCAGAAAAGGCAGCCATGAACTACAGCATACAGGTGAAATCTGTTCATAGTAATAATTCAGTCCATTTTAAATCTCTTATTTTGTAGAAGATATTATGTTTCAAAATGTGTCATTTGTGTGGAAATTTAGTACTGAATGCTTTTAAATTTAACAAGTGTTTGAAAAGTACATTGTATAGGAAAATAGGAAATGTTTTCAATGTACCTTAATATTAAAGAACACAACTGTGTGCAATACCTATAGGAAGCAAAATAAGAAGCAAGGCCTGGCATATTTATACCTGCACAAGGATTTGAATTTCTCCACTGAAATGAAAATACTTAGAGCTTTATGTAAATGAAACCTAAATGATGGGATCTCAGTGGAAATTGTTATAATTTTAAAAGCATTCCCCTATAAATTCTGGAAGAAAAAAAAATCATCTGGAAACATTTCAAGTTTATAGGAAAAAAAATCAACATGAAGCCTCTGAGTAATTTTTAAAGATATATGCTTCCAGTAATTGCTATGCTTTATTATTTAAATAATTGGGTTATATTTTCTAATGTTTTTAATTGGCTTTTAGAAACCTGAATTCATACAGCATCAATGCATTTATCTAAAACCCCCTGAGAAGGTGAAGTTGTACAATAGTAATGTATGTGATTCCAGTAAAGTTATTAGTGAACACATAAAAAGGAAAATCTAATTCATGATCTACAAATCAAACGGTTTGGAGCAAATCCTTCAAAATTATGCAGTCATTGATTCTCTGGATCACAGAGAATTCTAACATTCTATATATCCCAAGGAAAAAATTAAAGACTGTCTGTGTCATTCCATTCAAATAATATAAGTTGGAAAATAATTCCATTAACTATAAACTTTAGTCAATGGCATGTAGCATAAGTGAATGTTTCAATGTAAAGAAAGGATAAGAGCAATAAACTAAAATTTTAGGAATAGAAATAAGTAGACTTGAAAATAATTGACTGTATAGAAATGATATTCTAATATCACTAGAAATTAAATAATAGGAATCAGACATAGTCCATTCAGCCACAAACCATATGCATTAATTTTTGTCCCATCATATATGAAATAGAGCATTGGCAATTAAGTATCTGAATGTTTGCATTATTTCTAGCTAAGTGGATCCTCTTGTCTCCTTTCATTTCTATCTCTACCAGAAAAAGAGTGCTACAATAAAGTCTCCAGGGTCTAAAAATTATAAAAGATTATGTGCTAACAGACAAGACTTTCAAATAGAAAGCAAGTAGTTGAATGAAGTCATCCATCAGACAAATACTTATTTAGCCATTCAAGGGGAGAAGTTTTGAATTATTTCAGAATAAATGACTGCACATTGTTAGTGGAGTTTAGCTAAGAACAAAAAGAACTGTATAGAAAATCTTGAGCTTTATTCCATATCTTTTTACACCAAATAAACAAGGTCTTTCATACTTACTATATTATAAATAAAAAAATTTAGAAAGGAATTCTGTTCCATTAGAAGTGACATGGAAATAGCAATAGATACAAGAAAAATCAGATCTTTCTACCTCTGTTCCCTGAAATGCTCTGGGAATAATATTCCTCCCCACAGTGCCCTCTAGTGTCCAGATTCTGGTCTCTGATACTATTTTTCCATGATTCATTAGAAAAATGAGAGATTCTATGCACGGGGCAGAAAGAACCTAGAAAAACTTATTGTGCCAAACGACAACAAAATTTTCTGTTATTAATAGATTATGTTAGAAGTATGTGGAAATAAAATTAGAAAAATCTTACAAAGTAAGGTCAATTTGCACATCAAAGAAACAACAATGCCTAGAATTGAGTGAAGCCCAGTAACTATCCAAGAAGCCATGCTTCCATGACACTGTGCAAAGAGAAATAGTAACATATGATTCTAAAAGTAGGTGAAAAGAACAGAACGCTTTTCTATGGAACTTTGTATTTCACTCATGAGGCATTATTGAACTAAAATGTTCAATACATCAGTTGAAAGCCATTTGAGAAACCAGAGGAAATTATGAAAACACCCCTGTTGCTAAATTTGTGCCTGGAGGGAGAAATAAACAACATCTACTGCTTCTCCTAAGGTCCCAACAACAAACCAAGGCGCAATTCTGCCAAAGTTCACTGAGGAGCAAATGAGTTTATTGGACTTCCTCACAGAGCAGGAGTGAGGGGTTATTTACGAGCCTATAGATGTTTCTCATCTGCAACAGGCCACACATGCAAAGCCTTTACCTAGCAAACATGAGGGCTTCCACCATAAGACAGAGGAGCCCTTCCTCTCCTAGTCCTCCCTGGCTTACATACTTTAGTCCCTCCCTGAGGCCACGTGCAGTTGAGGCAGAGATTTATACAACAGGTTGTAGGAAGTGTCTGGACACTCAGGTGAAGGCCCTATGACCCTCTCTAGCCCTCCACATAAACAGTCCACAAGTCCAGTTGGGATGATCCTTTATCAAGAGAGCACAGCTGAACTCCCCTAAATGGTGGCTGCTTGGCTTGGAGGACAGTCAATCACAAAAGTCCCCCAAAACTGAGATTTTTAGAATCAGGTAAAGAAAAAAAAATCTAGAATTCAATTCCACACAAAATTAAGTATCCTTAAGATATGCACAGTCTCAAGAACAACATGATTGTAAAAAGGTACCAACATACCTCTGGATCCCATCTGCTTCCAAATTCTTTAGGGCAAGGAAAAATATAAGATTTTATCAAGTGGGATGGAAATTGCAGAGTTAATCCATAATGTATGTAACTTTAACCCAGGGAGTGTGGTGTCTCAGTGATCACTTACCTCTTGAAGTAATGGACTCACTCATAAAAGAATCATAAACAGGGCCTAAGACACCCTTTCAAAGTTGTGATGGGAATCCAGTAGCCCTCCAAGCCAAAATATCTTAGTGGTAAATGTCATTCTTAAGTCGGCATGATAATTTTTCTTTAGGTGGAAGGATTTTAAATTAGATATAGAGCAGCTTTAAATAAGCAAGTCACTGTATTTAGACTTTTGTATTAAGAAGGAAGAGCACACCAATTGATTGTCTAGTGTCAAACAGCCAACCCTGAAAACATTCATACAAGTAACATTACATGGACTGAACAGTTTATATTTAGGAATATGTATGCATGGGTAGATAGATAGATAGATAGATAGATAGATAGATAGATGCAATATTAATTACTGAAAAAAGAGACCATGAATTTGAAGGAGAGTGGAGAGGGGTATAAGGGAGGAAAGGGTAGGTAGAAATGTATGTATGGCCTGGCGGCAGTGGCGCACGCCTTTAATCCCAGCACTCAGGAGGCAGAGCTAGGTAGATCTCTATGACTTCAAGGTCAGCCTGGTCTACAGAGCGAGATCCAGGACAGGCACCAAAACTACACAGAGAAACCTTGTCTCAAAGAACCAAAAAAAAAAAAAAAGTATAATATGATCTCAAAAATAAAAAAAAGGAAGAAAAGAAAGAAACTGTGTGTATTTGACATCCATAAATTTGTGTGATTTGTGACAGAATTCATCTTATTAGTGGCAACCTTATAAATATAATTGGGTATGTAATTAATTTAGAGCTATAAATTCAATGTGAAATTTTATGAAGTTGTTTTCAGTACAGAGAAAGCAAGACCTTTAGATCTGCCGTTTTTACACATTCATTTGATTTTTAAGAAATATTTTACTCTCAAGCAGACATCTTTGTCAGACAAGTAAAAATCTTCAGAGGGACATGCTCAAAGTGACACATTCCGCTCATACTGTTTCTCATACAGACATACAGACTGCTGCCTTGCAGACGACAGTCCTCTATTCTGTCACTAGGCTCCACCTGCTAGATGCACACAATGGAGCCTCAGTAGGAAGAGCGATCACACACCAACACTATGCTTCCTCTACTCTGTTCCCCAGATCCAACAGGAATCCTACAGACTCAAAGGCCTTATACCGGTTTTAGTCAGTGTACTGAATTTAAAGTAAGTGTAGGTAAATGAGAGGGATGGTGGAATAAAGCAAAAGGCCTAATTTACACTGGAAATTTCCATGACAGTCTTTTCTGTGTGTATGTAAGCTACCTGCTTTGTCCTGCTTGTAATGCACGGAAGCTGCTCCAAATGTGATATTGGACATGACTGGAATTGATGGCCCTTCACCCACCTGCAAATCAATTTTATTAACTGTTTCCTGGTAGTGGGAAACTCCTGTGTCTTGGTGGGAATATGCCTTTTTCAGGGTGGCCCAAGGCATTCCTCTACTCTCAGGACAATGCTATTACTGTTGCTTTTAACAAATGCTCCTGGAACACATTCTTCCCGGGGGAATGCCTCTTACCATGAAATCAGACCATGCTTTCACTTTATGGGAAAAACTTTTCAACATGCACCTAAAGCTGTAAAAAACAAATTTCAAATACATATTCTTTACCTCCCTCAACGGTCTGGCAAAGTGAGAACAAAAGTAAAATACACAACATTAAGCAAGGACTAAGTAAGTGCGTTCTGCCATGAAACAATCCTTAGGTGGCCTACTGCCCTGCAAATTATGAATGAACCTGTGAGTTACAATTCACTGGTGTCTGGTACTCAGCCTACATGAAATTGTCCTCCAGCTATACTCTAACAGTTACTCTAAAATGTGAAGAATGCACTGCAGCGGTAGAGTCAAGGATTCTTACCTATAGTTCCTTTCAGTATTTATTCTGCCTGCACTCCAGCACTGCATCCCACACCAAGATACCCATGCTAGCTAGGGTACTAGAGCTATGCAGATGTTTGCCAAAAATCGAACCACCTCAAAGTCATATGTAACAGATCAGAACCTATCACATGATGCTCCCTAGGCCCACACACGTAAGTTGTGTGGAGTCTAGAATACACAATAGAAACATATCTAACTGTGAAGCTGCCGCCAATTATTAACCAACGTGCTAATGATTCAAGGACCAACACAACAGACTTAACTCCTCTACAAAATACATACACAGCTTCAGATCTTAAAGTCTTTACTGGACAAAATGATGATACAGAAGCAGGAGAACTGCTGGAAGTTTGAGCCCAGCCTAGGGAGTATGGAAGCCCAAAGCTCTGTGTTATCTTTAGTGTAGGAGAGAAAGCAAGTTCGTTCTTGGCATCTATAACTCAGAGGTAACAACTATAATAAAACACATGGGCAGTTAATTGCAAGACTATTTGAACTATGAAACAACTGAGCTGATACCAACCAAGCCTTATTAACCATTCTCACCTTGCTTGTCATTGTAATTTACATCACCCATTAGGGAGGCCCTTCCTTCCTGCCTCCCACCATGTCTATCTCCTTCAAGAGTCTCTTACGGTAATGTTGGACAAGATAACCCTTAGTAAAGCATATTTGTAGTCAAGTACATGTAAAGGTAAAGAATGTATAGCTCCAAGTAAATATCAGAGATTCACAGATGAGAAACTATTAGGAGAAAATTAGATCCCCTACTAATATATACGTGTGTGTGTGTGTATGTGTGTGTGTGTGTGTGTGTGTGTGTGTGTGTGTGTGTATGTGTGTGTGTGCAGCTGGAGAGAGAGTGCAGCAGTTTAGAGCACTTGCCACTCCTGCAGATGACCTGAGTTCAGATCCCAGTACCCATATCAGGTGGCTCACAATCATGTATAACACTAGGAAATCAGACACCCTATTCTGGCCTCCACAAGCACACACACTTAATAAAAGAAAACATATCTTAAAGTATTTTATATATATATAAATAATTTTAAAAGAAGCATTACCATTAAATGAGAGAAACCCTAATGTTTCACTATTGGGGGATTTATTAAGGCAACTCTACATAGTTAAAAAGGAGGTTTATTTGGGGGTAACTTACAGCCAGTAAAGGGGTTGGTTACAGGATCCGGGAGAGGTGGAGTGCAGTCCAGCAGTGTTCTCTACAGAACTCTGCTCAGTCTACCATCCAGCATCCAGGATCACAAGGAACCAAGAGACCCAGCACATCCCGATCTTTGGTCTTAAGGGCTCCCATCTTGGCCCTGCCCCAAGGGCAGGTCATAGGTAGGCGTGGCAGTTACCAGAAGCCTCACTGGGGCAGTACTTCCAGGTCAAAGCTGAAATAAGTACCCACTACATTTCACTAAACAAATAAAATGACTTCCATTTCAAATGGAAAATACCAGCACCTCTTTTAACTAGCCTTCAAGGAGTTTGCTGACAGGTCTACTAGTTACTCACTGGAAGGTGTTATGAAGTCTTACCTTCTCTACCTAACAGTCCCAAGGATGCTCTTACTCTGGTATGACAAGACGATAATGGCAAAAGTGTGTTAGGTTTTATGTGTGTATAAAAAGTGGCCTTCAGCTTCAGTATAAGTATCTGGGGTGTAAGGAGCAAGTGGGTTCTAGTTTCTGCCTAGTACTCCTCTACCTCCTTCCTATAATGTGCTTCTTATACATAGCTAAGACTTAATTAAAAATTCTAAGTCTGCATGTTCTTTTTCCACAACCACTGAAAGAAAATTAAGAAAGCTACATTTTATGCACACCTGATTTGGGGACTGAGATTCATTGTTGCCGCAGGTGCACATGGATAGCATTTCTAAAGATGGAAGCATGGAGAAAATCCTACTGGCGGCTTCTATGAGAACCAGACTAAAGTCTAAAGAAAGCATAGTGAGAAGGGAGAAACTAGGCAGAAAACGGTGTATTTGAGAACACAGATGCTCACCTAGCAAACTGTGGTGCAGGCAGGTAGAGGATGGTGGGGGGGGGTGGCAGGCAGTTCTAATTCCCTGAGCCAATGAACACAATTTATTTCTATATGCTCCCTGCAGGTTGGTTCAGGGAAGGCCTGAGACTCGGGGATGCTTTGGGCATGTTTTGAAGTATTTGTTTAACAATAATTTCACCAGGATAAAAAAAAAAAGCAAGCTGATTTTCTATTAGTAACAGCACAGTCGTTTATTAATTCACTTCCACCAGCTAAAGCTATTTCAGCCACATATTGTCCACTTTTCCTCATTCTTGCTCTCCATTGTGCTTTTGCACATTTCTGAATCGCACAGTTTCTGGAGAGTCATATTAAAAGGTTTTAACGTGTAGTTAATAAATCTTTTGTTGCCATTATCAGCACTGTGCCACACATTACTAGGCGTCAGAATTTCAGCTGACTGTGACTATAAAGTTGTTGGTGGTAGTGTTTGTTTGGTTTGTCTTTTTAATTTGCACTAGAGGATGTTGTCTACTTGGTAAGGAGCAGAACCAATTTACATGTCACTAGTTCTGTGAAGTCGTGTACAGAAACCTGAATAAACTGGCAGTATATTGCTGGTTTATTCCAATAATGCTTTAGGACCTATCTAGAAGGGCACTATGGAAAGCCTTCCAGCTGGCGGCCTCTTAATTGGCCACCTGGCCTAGGTGAGGGGAGAATGCCCTGTGGGTTTAAGGGCACTACTGCTCAGGATCAGACACTTCATCTTTCAGTTTGTTGTGATGAAAAAATGAAATGTTCTGGCAGAGAGAAGGAGGTTTCCATGACAGCCTCTCTCAGTGGATCAGATACTAGAGCTGATAACGGCATTGCCATATGCCCAGGGCCTCCCTAAATCTGCATCCTCGCTTTATTTACATAGTGCTACTTTCTGAGAAATAGAGATGGTCATTCAGTTACACAGTCTTTCTCTGGAACTAAAGCATTAGAAGGCAGTAGATATGCATAGACGAAGCAGGTTAGTCAATAGAACTTGTGTCCAAAGGCAAGTTCATTCAGCCTAACCCATTTATTCTGGCACCGAGAGTAACTTTCACCTGTCTCTCTTGACTGTGACACTCAGTTCTTCTCAACAAAGATAGGGAAACAAGCAGAAATTGTTCTGTCTCTCCTCTTCCTCTTTCATGATTGCTTCCAAATACTCCCACCCACTTCTTTGATAGCCTGGGTATGACCTCAAGTCTCTGAGAGATATGGAAAACATAATCTGGTGGAAAAGTTAAGTTTAGTACATAGGTCAAGAAATAAGACACAAATTCTTGGGCATTAAATGGGCTGCTGAAACAAATCAAGTGTGGAGCTTAGTATCTGCCTAGCCCAAACAGGCTGTGTGGGAATAGGAAATACATAAGCATAAAACAACACAAAGTCACATGCTAGACACTGCATGCTAATTCTTATATTTACCTAACATGTGCAGTCTCCAAGGGAAACAAAGAGAGTATGATTCTAAAATTGGGACTTCTAGTGCTGTAGTTCTTAATCAGGGATGATTTTATCCCTCTTTAAGACATCCAACAATGTCTGGAGACATTTTTGGTTGTTATGACTCAGAGGTGCCTCTGGCATCCAGACAGTAGAGGCTAGTGGGCTATTAGGTGCCATACAAAACAAGGGATGGCTCCCAACAGAAAGAATTAATTGGCACAAAATTTCAATAGTCTAGCTCTGAACTGGAGCTGTGGCTCTCACGCTTGAGCAAGCATCAAACTCCCCTGGAGGGTTTGGTAAAATCTAGAGTGCTGGGTCCCACTTTACACTTCCTGATACAGTAGGACTGAGTAGATTTAGGATTTGTTTTTCTAACAAGGTCCTAGGGGATGCTGAAATTACTGATCTGGGGAACACAGTTTTCTTTTTTGTATACAGGGTCTCATATGTATCTATGTGGGGCTAGGAGCTTCTTAGAGCATCCTGCATGCTCAGTGGATCAGGTATTGCCATATGCCCAGGGTTTCCCTAAATCTGCATCCTGGTTTTATTTACATAGTGGTACTTTCTATGAGGTAGAGGTGGTCATTCAGGTATGCAGATGAAGGGCAGTCTCTTCTTACTATAATAAAGGAATAAAAGGTTCTGATACGTACCCCTATTCCCAGTATCTTAATCATTCTAGGCTCTCCCTAAACATTCTACTAACTGAACTACAACTTTAGCTTAGAAACACACTTTTGGCAGGCCCTGATCCAGGTCTCTACTCAAATATCCCTGCAAAATAGCCTCCTGCCTGGAGAAAATAGTTAGCCTCCCCTTAGACTGGAGTACTCATATGCTATCAATGCACACAAAAGGAGGAAGCTAAAGGCTTGCTCCTCTTTAAGCAAAGAGACTTCCCAGAGACTTAATTAAAGTTTGGAAAAGTATCCCAGGAGGCGGGGGTGGGAGTGGGGGGGGTCAATAAAATTGATCCAAATAAATTCTTTGCACATACAAAATAAAATCCACATGCACAAAAAGAAATTTGATCAATAAATTAGTAAATTCAGTGTGAGGAGGGAGTAATTAACAGGCCCATTTAAAGTGTGGAATACATTAACTACAGAATGAGTGACTCCACCGGGACCACTGAAGCAAGAAACACTGATGCATTTGAGAGGCCTGGAAGATTAGAAACATATTTCAACCAGGAGAAAAGAGAAGAGAGAATGGAGAGCCCAGAATTATGAAGATTCTGGGGGTGGGAGTACGCATTAGGACCATAGGTGCCTCCTATTTTGAATTCCTAGGAAAAGATAACAAAATCACAGCTGCACTCAGGTTTGTCTTCCAGGCATAGGAAACCTTGAAATAATTGCTAAGAGAGCTATGCAAGCCACACCTAGTCATAGGCACCATGTCAAGTGCCTTTATTTTAGAGCAAACAAAAAGTTTAACTCAGCTGAACAGAGAAGGTCTCATTGGTGTAGAACAACCCCATGACGAGCTTGGGCATCCTGATGCTCTCTAAGATCACCTCTCAGGGAAACTGGAACCAAAGCAGACTACATCGATAGTTCAAGCCCTGAGCTAAGGACCACAAAGGGCATTATTGATGGAAATAAATTTCTGAAGGCAAACCAAAAAATACCCTATCTCATATATTTACCCACATACTAAACTCAATCTCCCAAAGAGGTGGGACATGAAGAAAGCCAACTGTACAACTACGGGTAGAGCCATAAATGCAGAAATTGTTGAGATGAGCCAGGTTATACCTAATCTTTAAGTTAGATGGATACCAGGCTCTTGATAAATGTCACATGCCTAGCTTGGACCTTGATTTCAGAGTCTAATTCCCCATCTTAGCCCCCAAGTGAGTCCCCTGGGGCTCCTGTTGGCAATTTTGCAATAGAAAGCTAAATTGGATCTGCCATGAATATGAATCATTGTGATAATTCCTTTATATCTGCTGGGGAGCTAGACCTAGGCCATGAACTATATCATCAAGAAGCAGAGCTCTTTGGCTTCTCTGCCCTCTTCATCATGCCCCCTGAGACCTCCGTGAACTTTAAGTAACAGCTTATCATCTTCTAATGGAGCTCAGTCTAGCTCCATGAATTTCATTCCTGATTTGTGAAAGGGCTTGGAAGTGATTTTTGCTTTCAATGGAGCCCTACTCCTCTGAGACCATTAAGAAGACTCTTTCCAAGCCTGGGGAACTCAATGCTGGTACTTGGGAAGGGTCCCCAAATTCAATTTAGAAGTCCTTAGGCAAGTGTCACAAAAGTTCTCTGAGCTTCATATTCCCCACTGGAGGTTTGGGGCTAGGCTGTAGCCTTACTGGAGGAGTGGGTGGAAGGTTACTATGGTTAAGGCTGTTTCCTCCTTTTTAATTTTATTTTTAATTTTCCTCTGCCGCTTTCAATCAGCCCTTTCTCATTAGCTGAATGGGAAGGTTTGCAGAGCCAAACCTCTGGCACATTCCCTCAGGCAGTGTTTCAGTTCTCCTGCTTCCCTGAGCTTTATGCATAAAAGCGCCTCCCAGGGTGCAGTGACTTGCCACACATTTGGCTGACACCTGTCTATGAAGAGAGATGTCTGAAACCACTTTCTGAGAGCAGCCCTCCAGCAGTCAGGTCTGTGAAGTCTTTAGCAGCCTCTCTTCTTAGCCGGGCACAGATCCTGCTGCATGCCTGAGCATAAGTCCTTAGTCTAGTGAGCGCTTCCAATGTGCTGTTCAAGCCTGTGCTGAGACCATGGGTCTTGTGTGCCTGTCAAAGTGTAAAATCAGTTAAAATACCCGAAGCTGCAAACTCCTAAACCCTAAAAGAGAGAACAGGGCATGCAATATGTCAATGATGGCACCCAAACAGGGAGGCAGTCTACCTTGAAACATTCCTACTAGGAAGAAGCTCGGTGCCTCAAGAGGCAGCTCCTTCTGCTCCTAAATGATGAAAAGCCCACCCTTTGACCTAATCCCCAGAAACTTTACTATTCTTCCTGCAGGTGCCCTAATCTAGATAGACATTAGCAGCCTTGAAGACCATTGAAGATGGAGTTCTCCCTCAAGATCAGCTTTGAACACCACCTACCATTAGCCACATTAAAAAAAAAAAAACTGGACATATCAGGGTTCTGTTGAAATGCACTAAAGGATAGCTCCTCTTGATCAGAATAGGGGTGTTTTCTATATCTGGCCCTGGGTGGAGACACAGCATGTTAATCTGCCCCGAATACTAGAACCATATATATCACTGTCTCCTCCCTTAAGAGTTAATCACTTGTTCAAGAGACCACTCCTCTGGAAAGCTGATCCACTTGAAGGCATGTTAAGGATATGGGAGGAATAAGTATTCCATTAATGGGATAGTGCATTTATATATCCCATCAGCCCCTCTAGGTAATTGTTTACACATCTTCACTATGAAGCATGTCAGCTTCTCTTAGTTCTAATTTAGAAGCACAACCTTTCCATTTCTACTTCCTATCTCTTTTTCAGGTCAAAATTCTAAGCATGCTTGCTGGATTCTTTCTCTCTTCCTGTTCTCTCTGAAGACCCACATCCCTTTCTATACCTCTTTGCAGACATCCATTGCTGACCTCACTCAAAACGCATGACTTCCTTCTTCCCTGTCTCCCTCTCCAGAAACTGCCAGGATTTACAGCTTGACTTCCCTGTGTATTTTTCTCAAACACTAGTAAAATGGTTGTTGGCCTTCCTTTTGAGTCTGTTTTAAAATTCTTTCATCTATAAGACTAAGGACCTGCTATAGGAACCCTGATTTCACTATAACATATGTTCAAGACACAAAGAATCCAGATACTGCAATACAAGACATCCTGAGACCTCCTCTGATAACATTTTCATTGTGTACTATGCCTTTGTAACTGTGCCAGATCATTTATTAGGGCATACATGTCTTCTGCCTCCATAGCTTTGGTGGACAGCCCTAAACCTACTGAATAGTATTGGTAGTTGTCCCTTGTAGTCACCATGTCGCCTCAAGCTCCCCTCCTCATAACTGAATTATGTTCATTCCAACTCCACTCCTTAGCTCATACACAATCTATTATCGAGGAGAAAGTTTGTGTCATTCTTAAGAAATGTTCACAATAATAAAGCAATTTGCTTAAACCCCAACCACGTCATTCTTCCACTTTATTCTCCCCTGTCTCTCTCTCTCTCTCTCTCTCTCTATATATATATATATATATGTATATATATATATATATACATATATATATATATATATGTGTGTATGTGTGTGTGTGTGTGTGTGTGTGTGTGTGTGTCTGTCTGTCTGTCTGTCTGTCTGTCTCTCCACCACCACCAGGCTTTGTATGTAAGTGAACATGATTGCAACTGAATTCTAAGGGCATCCTTGAAAGCGAAAATACAGATCTAAAAATGCAACAGACAGCCTTAGGAGGCTCAGTGAAAAAGAAAACAAGAGCATTTCCCACTCCTTGCCTCGGGGCATTATCAGCACAAAAGCTGCTGCAGCTGTGCACCAGTCTCCCTGAACCACTGGAATCTGTGAGTCAGTGTGCAGATGCAGCAACATAGAGCCTACACATGAAAGTCCAATGAACTATATCCAGGCCATAGCAATGTTCTCTTATGTTCCTTCTCGGAAGAAACAACTCCGCCCAACTTTCTAGCCCTTTGCCCATTCTGGCCATTCAGAAAGTGGCATCCCTTTGCCTGGATACTTACAGTTTATGAAATATTTGAAGAAATCCCAGGTGTTATTTCTTCTCCAATTCTGAGACATATTTCTGTTCTTGTCTGCTCATGTAGATTACAACCTCCACAGAGGGCAGGACTATGATAGCAATCCCTCTGCTTTACCACAAGACCTAGTATACAAAAAAACCCCACACAGCTGGGGGTTAAATAAATAACAGTTTAAACAGTTTAAAAGGTAAACAGTTTATCCTAATGCATTTTCATTATCATGGCATTGTTTAAGCATTTATTAGGTGCAAAGCCTTCTCATCTTATTGTAAAGGAACCCAGTTGACAAGAGAGGCCGAAATCCCCTCTTTGACCAAACCTATAACTCACAGTCTGTTATTCACTATAGTATTCTTCACATGAAAAATTCCCTTTGGTCACAACTTGATGGCTCCTTCTCAGTGTGTCCCCTATAAACTGTGTGTCCAGAGGTGGCAATAGTTTTGGTTCAGTCTACATAGGCTTATACGTGAGACACCATATTTGTGAAAATGACCAGTGAAGCCAAAAGTATAGCTTGGTGACAAAGAAACCGTCCTTCAACCATGAACCTTTATGAAGTTCCCTTGAAGAATCAATCTAACTTTTAAGGGCTTTATTATAACAAGGAAATGACTTCAGCACGTAAGGGAGCACGTGTATGTGGCTGGCATGATACTTTAACAATTCCTGTTGAGGCTTTCCTCAAGCACTAACATTATCTGTGCAAACAGAATCTGGCTTCCAGGGACATAGTTTAAGATGGGCCAAGCAACTATCTGCATTCTTTGAATGTGTCTCAAAAAGCTTTCTGAAAATCCCCTATATAATCCAGTCTCCTCATCACAACCCTACTACTAGTTTTCTTCTTAGTTTCTGGACCTCAGTCTAAACATCAACTCCTTCAAGAAACATTATCAGACAACCCCCTTGAATTCTTCACCTCATCTTGCTTTCATAGAATTCCCCAGGATTTGCAATTCCTAACATATGTGTTCATTCATTTTACCAACTTAGCGTGTAACAATCTCCAGTAAAGATAGACATTTGTTTCACCTACTGATGTATTCACCACAGGGCCCCGCACAGTTAGTACTACAATAATTTGACTGATGAATAATTATGTTACAGTACCAGAACAGAAAACACAGAGAATTTCAAGTCAGTCACATAAGCTGGGTGCAGTTTCAGCAAGGTCATTTACTAGTTGCATGGTGCTAGACAAATTGTTAACCTCTTTGAGCCTAAGTTACCTCATTTGTTCATATTATTTTTTATTCCCTAACTTTGCAATGCTGTTTGGAGAAAAATGTAAGATACTAGATGCCAAACTACACGGTAATATAAATGGCCGCAATGGTAGTCCCTACTGTCAACTTGACTGTATTTGGAATCACCTAGGATTTACACCTCTGGTTGCCTGTGAGAGTATTTACAAAAAGCTTTAACTGAGAAGGGAAGACTCACCCTGAGTGTGGGTGGGACCACTCTCTGGACTGGGGTCTCAGACTGAATAAAAAAGGAAAACATGGAGAAAAGGACAGAGCAGCAGCATCCATCTCTCTCTGCATTCTGAGCACAGATGAACTATGAGCAGCCATTCTATACTCCCAGCATAATCCTTCCTACCATGATGAACTGTATCCCTTCTCAAGCCATAAGCCCAAACAAACCTTTCCTCCCTCAAACTGCTCTTGTCAAGTGGTTTGTCATAACAATGAATAAAGTAACTAATGGAAGAATCTTGTACAAATAAAAAATTTATCTTAATTACTTGAGATACCCAAAATAGTACAATGTTTCCTTCTAGAATGAAAACCATAAGTACCCCCAAACCCTATCTTTATTCTACTTACAGATTATCATATATAGGATACATAATGCATCAAAACAAATGTAACCCTTTAGTGTGGGCAATTAATTTTATCAATGACCAGAGTTAGCTCTAATCCTGTAGAGCAGTAGGCCCAGGTAAGGTGTTGGTTGAGAAAGAAATAATAAAAGTATTATTGTTAAGTTAAAGAAGACATTTTCCAGGTGAACACGAGCCATGTTCTGTGGGGCCACAGTGAAGCCAGAATATTGATTGAGTTGTTAGATGCAGAGAAAACAGGGAAATGGAGATAGAATTATAGATAAAATCCTTCCCTCCTTGGCTGGTTTTCATCTCAGGGACATTTGACTTTACAGAAACCATGTGTATGTATTGGCAAGGGGAGGAAGCCAAAGAGCAGGAAACGGACGCCAAGGGAGCTGTACTTAATCATAATAACCATTAGTATTGACTTTGGTGCCATCTTAAAGGAGCTATTTGTTATAAGAACCAATAGTCAAAACCCCAAGTTAGCCAAGCTTTGTCTTATGAGCTCTAAAAATAATGGTATTTTGCTGTTCATCTGTTTTAATTTTCCAAATTCAAATGCAATTTGAAATCAATTCAAAAATTGATTTTTCTTCTAAACAAAGAGACGTTAAAAGGAGAAAGGGAGGAAGGAAGTAGAAAGGACAGGCAAACCAGGCTTTTCAGTGAATCACATAATCATACCTCCAAAAGCAAGAGCCCTAAGCAGTAATTATTACCCTACCTGAGACACATGAAAGGAAAATGGGTGAGAATTATGACCACAGGAACAATACATGAAACCTCTCCAGAGCCAGGGCCAGCAAATCACTTACCTGCAGCTTCCAAAATGACATATAAAAGCAGGAAGAAACACAGTTAAGGTCAATTGGCTCTGGGTTTTTAAAATACTGCCTCATTTTAATCAGCACCCCATGCCATTCTGCATCGCCAGCTGGCTAACTGGCTAAGGTATTGGAGTTGTTTGCTCTTTATTAAGCAGCTTGAACACAAAGTGGAAACACTTGAGTTATCTTTTGCACTTAAGTCAGTTTGGAGGGGGCCAGAAGAATATTTTGCTGCCAGGCACTTTGAATGTGTCTGCACCTCAGTGTGGTCATCACAATCCAAGGTCTGGAACTCTGCTCTATGAACCTTGGCTCTGTCAATGCCTTTAGAGACTGAGTCACAATAGCCCAACTCACAAAAGAACAGAAGTTATTTATACATGCTGGTGAGAGGGACCAATTCAACAACCAGAATAATTACTGTTAATAATTACTCACCATTTTATTATAGAGGAAAGAAAGAGAACTACTTAAATATTTCTGGAAGATGATTTTTTAAAAAAGATGACTTTCTTCACATAAATCAAGAATTTCTGGAATTTCATTCTTACTTAGAACTTTAATGTTCTAATGGGTGTGAAAGAGAATATTTACCACTTAGCATTGTTTTTATTTTTAAAAACATGTCATGAAACAGAAATCACAGTATAAACGGAAGTGGACACTTAGAACAATTAAAAGGCAGTTTTATGCAGATAGAGTCTGAGAAAGTGAAACTGGAGAGATGTGTAAGGAATTTGACTCACTCTTCTTGTGTAATATTGGAAATTCCACACTGCACTAGAGACCATCTTTCTAAGGACTCAAAGCCCCTGGAGAGGTGGAACAATCCCAGATCTCCAACTAAGCTTCTTCCAAATTTTTATCAGACACCAAAAGCTCCATCATCTTGACATCTCACAAAGCACATGTTAATTCCCATGATTCCCTCCAAGATAGCTGCCTTGCTAGGACCATGCTATAGGTTGAATGTGACCCTCCAAAGTTCATGGGTTTGAAACTCAGTCTCAATCCAACAACATTCTTAGATAAGGAGTGAATTGGCTCTGCTACCATGAGTTGATTAATGATGTTATTATAAGAATGGTGTCATTTAAAGTTTTTCCTCTGCTACCTCTCATACATATATGCTACCTTGTCCCTTTGCCTGCTTTCATGCTACCACAAGGCATGGAAGCCCTCAGCAGTGATCTTGGACTTCTAAGCCTCTATAACTGTGAAGAAGAAAATGTCTGTTCCTTATCAATTACTAGATCCGTAGTATCCTGTTAGAGCATCACAAAATAGACTAAGACAGGGCATTCTTGCACCTTGGCTGTATGCATTCAAGAATGGGTCTTAGGGGGCTGTTATGGGAAATTGTGGTTAGCCATACGAAGAAGACTCTGTGGTGCCTTTCATTTAGGGGTACCTCTTTTCTCACACGATTCTTGAATTCTAGACTTTCCTGTTATAAATAAGGGATTCCTCTTATTCAGAGCCAGGGCTGGGGAAGGCAAAATTGGGGTAGGGCAGTGACAGCCAAGAAAGGATAGTTCTAAACTACTGTAGATCTAATCAGTCCTCTGAGGCAGTGAAAATCACATATCTCAATTGACTAGAGCCAAGAAGGAAAGATGTGATAGACAGATTAGCTTCACCAATCTCTAAGATAGCCCAGTAAATTCAGGAACTGGACACAGAGTGGCATTTGAGGACCACACTGTAAGAAGACACCAAAGTTTTTGATGAGCATCACTAGCAAAAGTACTATCTTAAAAACTCAAAGGCTTTGATGACCCTTAATGTGGCTTTACCTGAAATTCTTAAGCTTGAATGTAGAGCATGGTTAGCAAATGAAAAGCTTTATTTGGGTGGTATGCACTTTACATGGAGCTAGTGTTGGGCAGAAATCAAAGGGAGCTCCAGAGTTAGAAGATGGACTAGAAAGACTCAGACTACAAAATTGACAGGATTTTCATGAGTTTCAGAATCCCTCAGGAAAAGGTCAATAGAGGCCTACTATGCCTTACCTCGACACAAGTAGAAAACTGTGGTGACTGAAAGCATTTCTAATAAATAACATTAGCTAGCAGACTGTTCCTCTTTGTTTAGGGAGAATTCCAGTTCTATTTCTCAGCTAAGACTGCAATCCACGGCTTTAAACCATTATAGCAGCTGGAGTCCTTATGAGTTAAAGAGCACTAATGTAAAATTTAGGGTCTTTAAACCTATTAGTTTTAGGTGGCATCAGATTATTTTCTCTAAATATTGTCTTCCTAGACCTTAACAAACTCAGCATGTAAGGCATAGAGGAAGCCTTAGAAGGACACAAATCTTTAATCTGTAGGTTCCCTGCAGTCTCTCTGACTCATACACGCAAACCTATTTTTTCCTCTTTTGATACACTTGCTAAGGAAACTAACAACATAGGAAGTGAGTGATACAAGTTACTATGATGCTGCATCTTCCTTGTTCTTCTACTTATTACATCTCATTCCAGCTTCTATTGTCAATTAGAAAGACCACAGATTGTGACTATGCCATAAATATTTTCTTTTTTCTAAGTCTTTCCTCAGTATATTCCTCTACTACCAACATTTTATCTCTCTTCCAAGCAGATAACTACCCCACTAGGTTTTGCCTCTATCGTATTTTAAATCCATATTCACCTATTCTATATTCATTGATAGGCTGGCAAGTGCTTAATGGTAGAATCATTGAAGAGGAATATGTGAGAACAATGACTTTTAAGTTCTGACAGTTTCCATGATCTTAATATTCTTACCATGGTCAATTTCAAGGTACCAATGTGATGTCAGTAAACTTGGAGTTGAAAAGATGTGAACAATTGACTCTCATCTCTCCACAAATCTTCTATCCTAAATTACTTTTGTTCTTCCTGTAATATATAGTATAAGGAAGATGGCTTCCTGGTTTCAGATTTACATGTTGAAATTCCTACCATGATAACATTCCTGGCTTTTCAGATAATCTTTCTCCCATCCTCTTCGTCTCAAGTACTACTTTATTTAGCGAGACTGATGAATCAATTCAACTTGGTTTTTTGCCATGGATTGGCCAACTCCAGCCAATGAATGCCATCTATTTGTTCCCCTGTTTTGTCAATAAAGTTTTATTGGAACATAGCTATGCTAGTTCTGTTGCCTACTTTCTATGGCTACTTTCTTACCACAGCAAAAAAGCCAGGCCGGGCGTTGGTGGCGCACGCCTTTAATCCCAGCACTCGGGAGGCAGAGCCAGGCGGATCTCTGTGAGTTCGAGGCCAGCCTGGGCTACCAAGTGAGCTCCAGGAGAGGCGCAAAGCTACACAGAGAAACCCTGCCTCGGAAAAAAAAAAAAGCCAAACAGTTTTGACCCAGATCAACCTTATTACTTACAAAACCTATAATATTTACTGTAGGGAGTGTTGCATAAAAAGATGACTTACCTCCACTCTCTGACTTTCTCCTTCATGCCTGCCTGCCCTGCGAGAATGTTAATGCTGTTCGGAGCCACGTGGGAATGTAACAACACGAGCTGTATTTCTAGGAAGTATACAGTTGTTATGGTGAGATAATCACTGTATAATTCACAAACACTAATATATCTTGTTATTCTTTTATTTGTTACTTTTAAAATTTCTCACTTGGTTCTCATCTCAAACAAAAAGAACAAAAAATATCATTTCCTTCCTAAAATCCATACTATGGTCTGTTTTTTTTTTTTTTATTTTTCAACTTTGAAATCCTTCAAATTTTCACTCTTTGACCCATGTTATACTAGCATGTACACCCGTACGTAGTATCACACTTATCTTAGTCATATTCAGACACAGACAAAGTGGGCCTCTCAAACAATGTGGTTTGGCTTAACAAATTAGAGGAGTGTCTAAAGAAGGATCACATGGACCAAAGAGTGGAAATTTCCTAACAGAGAGGAATAAACTCATGCTTAACATCACATTCTTTGAAGCCAGATTACCTCTGCTCACCAAACAGCTCCATTTATTCCAAATTATGCGGCCTTTAGCAAGTTTCTTAGCATATCTTAGATTCTATTTCTTCATCCATAAGCTGAGGAGAACAGAAGCTCAAGTGTCAAGCCTGTTTTGAATATGAAATGAAAAAACTCTCATAGATGTTGTATAACTATGCCATTGCAAATGCTAGCTCATATTACAGAACAACACGCCTGCTCTGCTAGAAATTTTCCTTGGTCAATAGAGCAGGAAGGGCTGTGTTCACAAGATTTGGAACTTTAATTACATAAAGACTTGAAAATCACTTGAAAAACACCAGCAGGTGTTTCCTCCTCATCTTCTTAATTCCGTTCTTTGCAGCGCTGCACCCCCAACTTGAAATTCCTCTCCTTCGTCTATAACTATCCAGTCACAACAAAGCTGTATCTACCAAGATACTAGGGCACTTGCAGTTGATATTATGCAATTTTACACTTACTTGTTTCTTAATCCTTTCATGATATCTACGTTAATCATTCCTAAAAATTAGAACATTAAATGTAACTGCTAAGATGAAAATCTCATCTAGTTTACAGGAGGTGCTCAATAGATATACAGCAAATTACATCACAGAATTGATATTCTGGAATGAAGGTGATGTAAACACGCCACAGTCACCAGGCTAAGATACGCTATTAAAAGATACAGCAGTTGTTGCAGTTTAGTCATTTGTAGACTATGAGTGCCAGGGTGAGCAATCCTGGATTCAAATCTTTGTTCAGTCTCATCCTGCACACACAGGTGATAGAAAGAGAGAACTGACTATCAAAAGTTGTCTTCTTACCTCCACATACATGTTTTGGCAAAGACATGCCCACATACATACATACATACATACATACATTCATACATACATATACAAATATATAAATAAATAAATAAATAAATAAATAAATAAATAAATAAATGCAGTAAAACAATTTTTTCATATACCCTGCTAACTAGAACTATGGTCTGATACAAGTCACTTAACCTCCCTGAGCTTTGGTTTCTTCACCTGTATCATGAATACAAAAACTATCAATTTCATAAAATTATTAGGAAGATTAAATAAATAATTCGGCAGAATGCCCATGTATTGGCTTACACATTACAAGGGTGATTGCTAGTGATGGAAACATTTATCAGACCACCTGAACACAATCTTCCCAAAATGGAAATAGAGCATATACTCTGCTAAAAAGGAATCCCTAGGAAAGGACCAAGCACAGGGAGAAGCATGGGATGGGGAAAGACAAGGTAGCTGGATGATCCACAGTGCTTTACCACAAGCTATACAGTGAAAGGACATTTTACATTTGAAGCATTCCAAACAAATTTCTCCAGCTTCACAAATTTGCCTCTGGCTGCTTCTTGCAATGCCTGTAATACCCCCAGACAGTCCTAAGTTGTACTCTTCAGAAGGAGAGGAGCTAACTTTGCACTTTTGAGAGACTCCTATTTAGTTTATTAAGTAATTAAGCTCCTGATGCACAAAGGACAAAGCACTCAGGGGCCCTCAGAAGCCAGTTAAAGCCCAAATGACTGGCCTGCAGCAAAGCATGTGTACACAGGGGAAAGTCTTTCCTTTCTGAGGCTACCTCTGCACCAATCTACTAATTAGACTGGGAAGGAGAAAGTGGATGGCAAGGAAGCCAGGAAGTGTCAACCTGAAAGTGGGGTGAGAGGTCCAGGAGGTAAAAGGAAATATGATGAGGCTTAGGCTGCCTAGGTTGCAGTGAGTACTAGGCAGGATCCAGGCAAAAACAAAGCACTGTGCACAGTCCCCTGCACAGACCCAGAGCCAACTTGTAACATTCTATAATGTGGGCTGTCCACAGCTAATTTGTAACCCTAGAATAGCCTATACTCTGAGTCTCAGAACAATCCTTAGAAACCCAGATTATATCACAAAGAGTTATTCTATGAGGATCCATCAAAAATAGTACAGCAGACAAGGCCCTCAAAGTGAACAGGTTGACCTTGTAATAAAACAAATACTTTTAGTTCCTTTCTGTATTATTTAAAGTTGTATTTTAGGACATACTGCTCTCTGCCAATAAGTGAAAGCTCCTTACTCATTTCTCTAATTCCCACTAGTGCCAAACACAGTGCCTGCAAAAAAGTAAGTATTAAACACACATTGATTCCCAGAGCTCAGCCCTCCATGGGAGACCTTGATTTGGGGGATGTGGGGATGTGGGGTGGCTTGGGAGGGAGGGCTAGGGGGTGGAAGGAGGGAGGAGGTGGGATCTGTGGGTGGTATGTAGAGTGAGTAGAAACTTTCTTAATAAAGAAAAATGAAAAAAAAAAAAAAAAACAACAACACATGTTAACTGAATTGCATCACCAAAATGGCTAAGGATCAGAGAAGAACCACTCCGAATCTCTGTTTGCCATTTGAAAAATGGAAATAGACCCAATATCATAGGATTTTGACTTCTAATCAAGTTAACACTTAGATTCATACAGAAACATCTGTCATTATTAAGTGCTTAATAAATTTTAGGAATTGTTTCTATAAGATATAAGTAAAATTAAATGAGGTATATAGCATATAGATCAGGAACCACAGCTAATATCTAAATAGAATTCAAACATATTTGGATACATGTGGTAGAATCCATTAATGAATGAAAACTTGCCAATTTCTGTGTATTCTGAAAAGGTTACTGGAAGGGAATCATGGTAAACAAAGATAAAAGTTTCATTGACCTTGATTGGGGACTGGAAATTGGGGGACAGCATAATGTCACGGCTACTACTAAGCACAGTTGGGTATTTGTCACTTGAGTTTGATTACTAGACCAGTCTTCTAGGCTTTATGCATGCATAGGGAGGGATAGAATAGTCAGACATTCGATGTGCTAAAGGATATAAAAGTGCTAAATTAAGTAACCCTCGAGGTGACTGAAGACAGTAAGAATAAAGGTGAAAGGCGCTGTATCAAGGGACCAAAACCAATTTGAGAATGTTGTTTGTTTGCCAACGGGTATGCACCTATAGAAAGAATAAACAATTGAGTCAATGACTAGCATATAGTTTTAATAGCATATAAAATATGTTCCAGATTTTTTGGTATTGAGTGCTACAGATAAGCAGAGATACTAATATGATCTATGTGATAAAAATGAATGGAAACACATGAACTATGAACCAATGGCTGAGGGGCCCCCAACTGGATCAGGCCCTCTGAATGGGTGAGACAGTTGATTGCCTTGATCTGTTTGGGAGGCATCCAGGCAGTGGGACCGGGTCCTGTGCTCATTGCATGAGTTGGCTGTTTGAAACCTGGGGCTTATGCAGGGTCAATTGGCTTGGCCTGGGAGGAGGGGACTGGCCCTGCCTGGACTGAGTCTACCAGGTTGATCTCAGTCCTGGGGGGAGGC
>CABHPQ010105197.1:33997-52130 GCA_902168405.1 Peromyscus aztecus
GGGGGGGGGGGAGAACAAGGGAATCTGTGGCTGATATGTAGAACTGAATGGTATTGTAAAATAAAATAAAATAAATATTAAAAAAAAAAGATAGATACGGACATACCTGCTTGAATGGGTATTCATGTTAATATAAATTAACGAACAAAACTTCAAAACTTGTGACACCAAATGGAGCATAAATATCTGTTTATAGTATGAGAGCTGAACGAGATGGCAGACCATCAAGTTTTCCTCCTTCAGCTGGAAATGAACGCCTCTCTATACCTGACTGCAAACAAAGCAGAAATCGCCTACTAGAAGAGATGATTTGAGGACACTGTATTTTGGAAATGGCTTTCATGATTCTCTCTAAATGTCCATGTGTTAGAAGGTTGGTCCACAGGGTAGTAGAATTAAGGGTCACTGGCAGTAGAGTATGTGAACAGTAGATAGAACCTAGTTTAAGACTTTTAGGTCCCTGGGGGAATTACCCATGAAAGGTATTAATGCTGGAATCAGGGACTAAGGTAGTTCTCAGAAGAGCTATTATTATAAAAGAGCAAGAGAATCCTCTCCTTACCCTTTGGCCTCCTGTCTCATTATGTGACTTGTCCCTTCCCCACAAGCTCCTGTCAACCAAACCATCTGCTATGGTGCTCTCATCAAAACTAAACAGAAATTCGTACCATCCTCCTGGACTTTAAAAACTGTAAGTTAAATGAAATTACTTGTTATTAATTACTCAGCTTCATGAATTTTCTTATAGCAATAGCAAATAAGCTAATAAAGGGATTTACAAATAACTTTAGAAAGTTGCCAGATTTATAATGCTAAATACATTAGTGATAAGGACCACCTATACTGGTGAAATTATTAAAGCCACTCCATGTAGTTAAAAGGGAAGTTTATTTTGTGGGTTAACTTACAAGTCTGGGAAAGGCGTGGCGCAGCCCGGCGGTGTTCTCTGGAGAACTCTGCTCGGTCTACCTCCAGCATCCAGGGTCCAGGAACTAAGAGAGCCAGCACATCGGATCTTGGGTCTTCAGGGTCCTCTCTTGGCCCCGCCATGTGGACATGGCAGTTACCGAAGCCTCAATGGGGGTTGGAACTTCCAGATCAAACTGGAATGGCTGCCCACTACATCTCCCCCTTTCGTCTAAATAGGAAGGTTCTAACCTAATACAAGACTATATACAAAGGAATGGTTATCAAATATTATCCAGGAGTAATGAGGGATAATGACCTAGATAAGATGGAACTACAACCAATGCGAACAATATCAAGCAAGAAACACATACTAAAATCCAGAGAAGTCTAGAGCACAGGTAAATGGCAAGATACAAAGATCATTCCAAAAGGTGTCCTATCCTAAAGAACCTGAATCTAATACTTAATATGTTCTAAGATATTATATATTTATATATATATATATATATATATTAAGTTGTAACTATAACTGCTAGTCTTCAATCCCATCAAAGACCTGAGAAGGAATATAATGGTACCTGAGAAATGGAAGATGGATGTAAGCAACTTTCGGGAATCTTGCAAGAGTAGACAGAGACAGCTGGCAGCCTGGACAGTCATATGTTTCTCAGCATTGTTGGTGCATTCAAATTGGCTACAGACCTAGAGTATCTGACAGACCATTTTCAGAAGCAGGAATTCTGAAAGACCATCTTATCCTGTCTTGACAGAGTTCAGAAGTCACTTTTCCTTGTGTCCCGCTGGTCCAGAAGGACAGCACTTGTGTTGTCAGCAGTTGAGACAAGGGCAGTTCTTTGCCCAATAGGCCATTTTGTGCCAAGAAGACAAACTTCCAAATGGAAAAGTCTTAGAAGCCCAGTGTTCTCTCAGGATCAAATTGGTGCTGCCAGGAGCAATTGTGTCTCACGCCAACAGAATTCTAAGTTATTTAAATGCCATATTTTCTAGGTCCATGAAGTGTTTGAAGATTACCTGTGTATCCGACCTATGTATCTGTAAATCTGGATAACCTAACTAACATAACTATAGAGATGACAAGCATAGGTGACTATAAATCTATAAGTCTTATCTACCGAAATAACCTAAGGCCTATTTCTTCATGTAAACAAGGTAAACAGTCTATAAGCAAATGTACGGTAAAGGACAATGACTTCAAAATTGTGACAATACATAAGATATTTATAACAGAGGTAGGAATGTATAGTGCAATATGCAATATGACAATAATCTTGAATATATATCAATATACAGAATATCCTAAACAAGTAGAACATACATACAGTATGACAGATATAAATCTACATTTGTATCACTATATAAACATTTCAAATAAGAGTAGAAATATATGTACATTATAACAAATATAGTTCTGTATTTGTTTCAATATACAAAGTATCTTAAACAGGAATATAAAAATAGTTTACATTTGTATCAACATATAAGAATCCATAACAGTGCAAATTACAGTGCAAATTATCTAAGGCTGCTATTTTACTAAATTTGTTTACTAGTTTATACAATAATCTACCATAATATCTTATACCTATCCATTCCATTTCTTCTTTTCCCTTTTTTCTTGAGACTCTTTTTCTTTTCTTAAGGAGAATACTGAGTTTAATATTTTCTTCCACCCCCAACCCTATAACCATCATCCATAACCCTGAGAAATACAAAACCTTAGGGAGAAGGGGCATCGTTAAAGTATGTATACCATACCATTGACACCTATTCAGAATTTCAATGGGCAACTCCTATGAGTTCTGAAAAGGCTGATTCTGTCATTACACACCTATTAGAAGTTATGGCCATCATGGGAATACTTGTACAAATTAAGACAGACAATGCCCCAGCATATGTCTCCAATAAAATGAGACAGTTCTTTGCTTATTACAATATAAAGCACGTTACCGGTATACCACACTATCCCACAGGCCAAGCAGTCATAGAAAGATCCAATCGAACTTTAAAGGACATGCTAAATAAACAGCAACAGGTAACAATGACTCCTAAAAATAGACTGCATAGTGCTTTATTAACCTTGAATTTTCTCACTGCTGATGAGAAAGGAACAACAGCTACAGAGAGACATTGGACAACAGACAAAACTCCTGAGCTAAACCAACCAGTTTATTTCAAAGATGTGTTGACCTCAGAATGGAAACCTGGATATGTCCTACATTGGGGAAGGGGTTTTGCTTTTGTTTCTGCAGGAAAACAAAAGCTCGGGATACCAACACAATTAATAAAAATTCGATTTGAACAGGAGAAACCCCTTGATGAGGAGAAGTAAAAGCTCATCCACCAATGTGACATCTCTACAAGTAGTAAGAAAAATTTAACAATCAAAGGTTGGGGTAGGGTTCTGTTTTTGTCTTTCCAGGATAATGGAAATACCCATCTTCCAAAATCATAAGGCCTTGGATATCCGGATGTTTACAGTAGAAAGAAAGAATCTATTGGTGCCAATCTACACAGGGTAAAATCTCACTGTCTAACATCTATATCTCTATCAATCTAGAAAAGTTGTGGTTCCAATTCAATTATAAACCAAGCTGGCTTTGGAGATGAAATTGGTTCACTCTTTCTCTAAACCCAAGCATATTGCTAAAAAAAGAAAAAAAAAGGTTTGCAAATTTTAATATAAATATCTAAGTGTCTTTGCTGATAATGATTGAAAACATAAATAGCAAATAAGAAACACATCTCTAATATAGATGATTTCAAATAAATTATGTAGGTACTAAACCCTTAAGATATTCTCCATTCCTTAAACCTGAGCCTTGCATTGTAATTTCTTTCCAAATACTATCACATGAAAATCCAGTTTTTAACTTGTTATTTTATGTGGAGAAATTATATCAGTTAGTGCAGGAACCTAATCATCATCTCAACCAGCTTGTCAACTTCAATCTCAACTTGCCAGTGGTAAGTGATACTTATACCAATATGTACTATTGATACTGTAGGATGAGAATCGTCTTTTACATTTGTAATCTCATCTGAAGCCCAGATCAACCCATGAGAAAAAATGCTGAACACTCCCAACCAAAGTGTCATCTACTAAATGCCTGATTAATATTTCTCAGAATTTTAAAGGTCATCAAAAACAAAGAAAATTCTAAGAAACAGTCACAACCATGAGCAAATTAAGAAAACATGTGCATTAAATGTGATATGGTATCTTGGATAAGATTCTTAAACAGAAAAAGGACATTAGGAAAAACTGAAAATTTGAGTAAAGTATGGAGTTTGGTTAATAATACCTTAACACTTATTATTTATGAAAAATAGGGGATGGAGAGCTAGTTCCACAGTTAAGAGCCTGGGTTCAGTTTCTAGCACCCACATGCTGGCTCAAAATGATCTGCTGACCTCTGCACGCACTGCATGTATGCAGTACACATGTATAGGCAAAACATTCATATGTATAAAATACAATATATAAACAAAAATTATGACTAATGAACTACAATAATGTTAGAAACAACAGAAGAAACTGAGTATGAGGATTATATAAAGAAAATCTCAACTACTCTGTAAATCTAAAAAGATTACTAATATAAAGTAACAGGATCACCATTAAAATGCTAGAAATTTATCAGTTGTCTCCAATGTGATACAAATGAAAGAGGAACAGTTTTCTACTTTGAGACAAATTACCAAGTGTTCTGCTGCCATGGAAACACCCGTACTTTGTTGTCACTCCTCAGAAAAATGGAATCTGCATGGATAGGAGACATTAGAGAGTGGTGGAAACATCCAAGGGACAACAATGTGTGGAGACAGCAACCTCAGGTGAACATGTAGTCAATGGTCAACAAAACATCAAATGCATATGGTAAACAAACTTGTTCATGATGTTATAGCAGAATTCCAGGCTGGTGAGATGGCTCAACAGGTAAAAGTGCTTGCAGCAAGAGCCTGAAGACCTGGATTGGATCCCCAGGACCCAGACCCCACAGTGGAAGGAGATAACCAACTCCTGAACACTTGTGCACACACCAAAACATCCACATGATAATAACAAATAAAAATTTAAGAAACAATATAGCAGAAATCTACGACTGATTTCCTAAAACATTGGAGAAAGAGCAGGAAGCTGCGATCCCCTAAGACACAAGTGAAGAAGGAAGCAATGGCACTGGTTTATGTATTATTTCTTGAGCACTAAGAAATCTTGGGAATTACATATACAGTGTGAAGCCTGCCCTGGGTCCTTTAAAAGTATGGTTTCTTTCCAGTGTGCTGGAAGTTAATGCATTCCACTTCACAAGAGCCAACTGTTAAATCTTCAGAAATTTTGTGAGCCATTTGTTAAATATGGATAGTCATTGTTAAAAATTAAATTACTTATGCATATAATTGAATTATATTAAAATGAAAGGTGATATTGTAAGTAAATGTATCTCTTTCTAATTCTTGTGCTATATTTCACTCTCACTGACCTTGAAATTGGTCCATAGCATCTCTATGGTGGAGATTCCACATAGCAGAATGATGTTATAAACCTCTTTAAACTCCACCTTTCCTGACATTAAAACGATAGCTTGACATCAAACACAGGGAGAAATATTTATAACATGAAAATTAGAAACCACTAAATCTCAAAACTTGGTACCTTGTTTTATTGATAGTCTAGACATTAAAAGATAATAGATAAGTGCAAATAACGAAGATAAAATTAAAACTGTTATATCTGTAGTCATTTCATCAAGATTAGCACAAAACATAAATTATTTGTTTACCTTTAAACACTATCTTCTAATTCAGAAAAATGCCTACATCACTAATAAACAAATGAAGATCTGATATACATCTTTGTTATTTCACTTTCATTACTCATTTAGCATAACTGGAAATGTCTACCACATTTGTGTTGGTATGACATTCATTTGTCATTCACAACTGTAGTTTGGTTACATATGTAAGAAATTGACAAAAATCAACATAACATTCTACAAGAACACTTTGCCTCTCTGGAATGAAATAAAAAGAACAATGTATAAAATTTTAAAAATTGTCTGCTACCAATTTTAAAATAGTATGACACAGAAATATATTTATAGGCATATACACTTTTCTTTCATTCTGGAGAATTAGTTGTTCAGCTTTTACAAGCACACCACAAGCAATTTTTCCCCATGGTTTCAGGGATGCCATGATTATATCAGTAGTTAGTAGAGTCCTAGTTCATTGCTTAGGGTTTCTAAGTTTCTGCAAGTGAGGTTTGTTGAACTCCAGCCTGAGAGACAAAGATAAGAAAGCAGAGACTGTGGGAAGCAGCTGGGCAGGAGCTGAGGCATGAGCATGAGACATCTAGGAAAACTGAAAGGATGAAGACAAAATCCTCATACATGTTAAGTAGTTTTAGCCAAATAGTTCTAGCTGTGTCTCCGCTTCCCCCAACCGGACCAGTTGCAAGTAAGCACAGCTCTATTCGTACATCCTTGTCGTCTAAAGTAGGGCAATTACATTCAATTTGAAGAAACTTCTGTTGGCAGCAAAAAATTAGTATCTGAAATGGAAGGAGCTTTTATAACAGCATGTAAGAACATGAAAAATATAAGGATGAATAATATACTGAGATACACACACACACACACACACATCCTACACGTCACTGTCTGCTATTGGCTTTACCACAAATAATGAATAGAGGACTTTATCTATTATAAGAGGTGTTTCAGAGGATCTACTAATATTATAATAACCAAATACCTTCTTTCAGAGAGACTCTTATCAAGTCAGAGTAAGACAGAATCATACAATCATAGTCTTTCTTGATGCTGCTGCCTTAATTACTACACAAACAGTAGCTATCACCCATGCTTGATACAACTCTGTGTGTGTGAATGTAAAACCTTTAAGAAATCCCTTCACCTTTTATGATGTTTTTAAAATTAAGCAGCAGCTTTCTAGTTTAATTCTAATATTTTACGTTTTAAATGTGTGTTGTGATGGAAGAGAAAAGGGACGGGGTCAACTTAAAAGTTATAAAGTGACAAATCTCAAGGCAATAGGATGCTGTAGCCAACACAAAATGATAAACAGGATCCCATCTCTTCCCAGCACCACATTCAGTAACTTCAAGCTGATAGCTTTAAATCGGCTTTGATATAAGCATTTATAACACATAACTGCCCCAAATAGATAAGAAACCCCTACCATTCAACAACAAAAGAGTTTTTTAGTGAGCTAAGGATGTACACAGATGTTTTGCTAAAGAAAAAAAATGGACAATATGTATACAGAATGTTGTTCAGTATCACCAATTATTTAAGAAATAAAAGTTAAAACAACAATGAGATGTTGCATCAAAACTGCTAGGCTGGTCACTGCCAAAAACAAAAGGCAATGGATGCCAGACTTTTCATTTCAATTGTTGTAAGCGATGCTAGACTTTTCATTGTTGTAACAAAGCACCTGATGGACCACTTTAAAAGGAGAACGCATTTGTTTCTGCTCACAATTCCTGAGACTTGTCTCCATTGTTTTGCATCATGGTGAGGCAGAGCATCAGAGCAGGGATGGCATAGAAGAGTAGGTGGTTTCTTCATGTTGGCCAAAAAGAAAAGCTAGAGTCAAAGAGGGTTCCAGAGAAACACATAGCTCCCAAGGGTGCGCTCCCAGTGACTTAGACCTCACCTCCCAAAGTTTCCAGAAACCCTTTAAAATAGCACTAGGAATGGAAATCAAATCCTCAATCCATGAGGCTGTGAGAGATATTTCATGTTTAAAGCACAATGGCAAGGATCTAGAGGAAGTAGAATCCTACACTATTGGTAGGAATATAAATTGGGGAGGCTATTATAAAAAAATGTATAGAGTTCTTCTCAAAAGCTAGAACTAGAGATTTCCATATGATCCAGCAAATACATTTCTGGCAAAAGGACCGTGGGATACTGAAGAGATCCTGTACTCTCATGTTCATTGCAGCATTCCACCCAGCAAACAAAATTTGCATGGACCCACTGGACCAGCATTATACTGAGACAGACAGTTACAGAAGAACAACTACCACATACTACTGTATGGGACATATGGGAATTGAAGAGTCAAATTTATAGAAGCAAAGAGCAGAATGTTGGTTGCCACAGGCTAAGGCAAGGGGATACTAGAGGTTGCTCTTTCATAAGTATAGTTTTAAATGTATAAAATGAATAATTTCTAGAGATTTCTAAACAACATTGTCATATATTTTATAATACAATATTGTGAAAATAAGATTCTGTGAAGAGGGTAAGTACTCCTACTACAATTTAAAAAAATGATAGAGGAATAACTGATGGGACTCAACTACTACCTTTATTTTACAACACAAGAATCCAATTTCAATTCCTCTGTCAATTCATTACCCAGTATTTCACTGCACATATTTCCTCAACAAACTGTGTCATTCCTACACCCACGGGAAATAAACAAAGCATTTGCTTACTAAAGAATAAAGATCTGATGAGAAGGGGTTATAGAGTATGCTCAGTGGTTAAGAGCATTTGCTACTCTTGCCGAGGACATCAGCTTTGTTCCTAGCATTCACATTGTGGCTTAAAACCATCTGTAACTGAAATTCCAGGGGATCTAACACCCACTTCTTACCTGTGTGGACAATAGGCATGCTTATGGTGTTTGTGCACATATACTGGGTAAACACTCTTATACATAAAATAAAAATAAATCTTTTGGCTAATTATGGAAAGAAAAGATCTACTGGGAATTGCCAATCAAACATATATTAGAAATATTCACTTGTATTCCTGATATTGAAGGCCAACCGAGCAGCTTTCAGAAACATTGTGTCTCACTTTCTTTTCCTGTTGCTACAATAAACTACACAGACAAATGCAAGTTAAAAGATAAAGGGTTGTTTTTGCCTCACAGTTACATATCATTAGGGAAAAGGTACATTACTGTAAGATGAATTGTTAAACGGTCTAATAAATGAAATAACCAGAGCCAGGTACTGGGGTGAACACTGAAAGATCAGAGAAACAGAACAAGCCACATCCAACCTCACCTTGCCAACTTCTCAGCTGATCTTGTTTCCTCAAACTGGAAGCCTCTGAATCCTCACCCGAATGGATCTCAGCTGAACTGCTGCTAAAAGCCTAAAAACTTAAAGGGGCTTCTAGTTCCTGGTCATCACGCCTTATATACCTTTCTGCTTCCTGCCATCACTTCTGGGATTAAAGGTGTGTGCCACCATGCCTGGCTGTTTCCAGTGTGTCCTTGAACTCACAGAGATCTGGATGGATTTCTGCCTCCAAAATACTAGGATTAAAGGTGTGTGCCTCTATGTCTATCTAGTGGCTGTTTTGTTCTGTGACCCCAGATAAGTTTATTAGGATGCACAATATATTGGGGGACACAATATCACCACATGTTACAGTCCATAACTGTGGAGAAGACACAGTTATGTGTCTATGCTGGAGCAAGAGCTAGCTGGCCACACCGCATCCATAGCTAAGAAGCAGAGAGCAATGAAATGCTTGGGCTCAGCTTCCTCTCTTATTTTCATCCAGACCAGGACTCAGCCCATGGCATGCAGCCACCTATATTGGGTAGGTCTTTCCACTTCAATTAATATAATCAAGAAAATTCTCCACAGACATGCTCAGAGGCCCATCTCCTGGGGAATTCTAGATTTGGCCAGCTTAACAATTACCCAAAACATATCAGGACCCAGAAGAAGGGTGAAACATACCTTGTGTTTGCAGGAGTGTTTCCAGAGGTGACTGCCATCTATGACAGTGACTGGGAAGAAAATACCTAAATATTACCAATGCCTTTCAGCGGGTTTCCAGTTTAAAAAGGAGAAGTAGTCTAGGAGAAAGCAGATTGGGCATAGGCCTCCATTCTTTATCATGAGGCAGTTTCTCTCAATGTCAACTCGATTCCAGCATTCTCCACACAGCTTTCAGGCTTTACACACTATGTTGAGACAGATGTTCAAGATGTTCAAGTACTTGGACTCAGAAGCTACCAGGTTCTCTGTCTTTCTTATATGCAGATGGCCATTGCTGTGCTATCTATTCCCTGTTATTTAAGCCTATTTATTAAAGCCCTGTAGTTGGAAGTTTTCCTGTCCTGACCACCTACTCCCCATCCTGGCAGCTGCTTCTAAATTACCACACAGAGACTTAATATTACTTATAAATGCCCAGCCAATAGCTCAGGCTTGTTTCTAGCTAACTCACACATATGAATTAACCCATATTTCTATTTATGCTTTGGCACGTGGCTCATGGCTTTTTACCTCATTTTCTACATATCCTGCCTGCTCCATGGCTGACTGGCATCTCTCTTGACTCAGCCCTTCCTCTTCTCATAGTCCTCTGTGTCTGGCTGTCCTGCCTATACTTTCTGCCTGGCTATTGGCCTGTCAGCTTTTTATTAACTAATGAGAGCAATTCGTATTCACAGTGTACAGAAGGATTATTCCACAGCAAAGCCCCATTTTATAATATATAAATGTAACAGCTTTAGGTACGTTCTTGTGGCCATCACCTCTAAAGAAGCCTGTCTAATTGACTACTCTTCATGGACACCTTTCTATTCCAGCCTTGCATTAACATTTGAGACCATGAAGGGATCAGAAAAAGAAACTGGATTTTAAGTATTTCAGGTATGCAGATGCTCCCAGGTAGTTTAGTATTTATCATAATAGTTTCCACACATTACATTGATTCTCAGCTCCTCACATTTACATGCAGAAATTTTTTATTATTCTTATTTTTGTAACACTGGCTATCTTGGAACTCACTATGTAGACCAGGCTGGCCTTGAACTTTGAGCAATCTTTCTATTTTGATATCTGTTATATTCAAGTATTCTTGTTTCTTCATTATGAATGGTTATATTAATAAAATATAGAGTGCTTTGTTTTTTTTCTGTGTTTTGCTTTCCTAAGCTAATCCTGAAACACATCATATTTCATCATCAAATTATTTTAGGGAAATAATATGATAAAATTGTAAAAGTGAATTCTTTTAGGAGGTCAAGCCATAGATGATGCCAAAGTGCATCAAATTCTGAACAGAGAACAGTCTATCTTGTGCAACTAAAATATATGGTAATGCAGTCAGGTGACAAAGAAATGAAAGGCAGAAAATGGGACATCTTCCTTTATTCTTTGAAAGAAGAGAGACAGACTATCAGTAGTTGGGCTGGAGTGTTCTTGATTATTACTGTCAGGATAAGCCAAGAAATGCACAATCCTAGGAAGGGACTGTGCTGCTTAACAAGAAAGGGGAAGGAAGGCATGATATAAGAAAAGCACAAAGTACAATTGAAGTCCTAAATCACTAAAAGATAGATCTTTCCTCAGCAGAAATGGGCAATATAGATGGCTCAGTCAGTAAAGGCACTTGCCACAAAACCTAACAACCCAATCACATATGGCAGAAGGACAGAAATTACTCTGTTAAGTTGTCCTCTTTCTTCCACATGGACAAACACACCCATGCACACATGCACACACACACACACACACACACACACACACACACACACACACACACACATACACACACAGAGGGTGTGGAAGAAAAATTATAAAAAAGAAATCTGAAACTTCACTTTGCATTTTTAAAATACACATAATTGACTTTGGAAAGGATATAACTGATAAGGGACCATAATCCAAAACACAGAAATAATTTAAAACAATCAGAAAATAAACAGTCCAATTTAAACTGGCCAAAGTCCTTAACAGATACTTCATCAAAAAAGACACACTATTGGCAAACATATGAAAAGATGCTGCCTATCAGGAAAATGCAAACTAAAATAACACTGGGCAACCATGCCACACCTCCTAGGATGGCCAATCTCCAGAACACTGGCAATAGCAAATGCCAGTGGGGATATGAAGCAGTAGGAACTCTTGTTAATTGTCTATTGTGGCAATTCTCAACCTATGAGTTGCAATCTCCTTTGGAGTTCGAGGGACACTTCCACAGAGGTCACATATCAGATATCCCACATATCAGATATTTACAATTCATAACAGTAGCAAAACTACAATTATGAAGCAACAATGAAATAATGTTATGGTTGGTGGTCAGCACAACATGAGGAACTATATTAAAGGGTCACAGGAAGATTGAGAACATCTGGCACAGAGGAATGCAAAATGATAAGGACACCCTATAGCAGTTTCTTAGAAAAGCTAATCATACTGTTACCATAAAGCCTAGCCATCACAATCTTTGGTATCTATTCAAATGTGCTGAAAACTTACATCCTGAACAACACCTATGCATGGGTGTTTAATAGCAGATTTATTTATAATTGTCAAAACTTAGAAGCAACTAAGATGTCCTTTAGAAGTAAATGTATAAATAATGGCACATCAAGATGCGGAAAATTATTCCATGTGAAAAATAAATGAGTATCAAGCCATGAAGAGATATGAAGGAAACTTAAATAACTGAGTGAAGTGTGGAAGTCTGTGCAGTAGTTTCAATTGTCTGATACACAGAAGAAGACAAAACTATAGATACATTTTTTAAAATCAATTAGTGGCTGACAATAGCAAGGGAAATGAATGGGCAAGGCTCAGAGAATATTTTCTTTCATTTTAATGAAATTTGTATAATTTTAAAATTTTATATGAGTATACTGTATATTCAGCATATTCTGATCCATACTTCCACTTGCCCCTATTCTATCCCTTACCCTCCCACAAGTCTCCTCCATCTTTCTAGCGAGTTTGACTTTACTTTCTGTATCTATATAAAATCTAGTAGTTATAAATGAGAGCAAACATATTTGTTTTGACAATGGCTTGATTTATTTAATATGATTATCTCTAGTTGTATGCATTTTCTTGCAAATAGCATAGCTTCATTTTCCTTATCCATTTTTCTTTTGTTGGACCTCTAGGCTGGTTCTAGAACTTAACTATTATAAATAACATTGTAGTAATTGTTAATGTTCAAATATCTGTGATATGTTAACCTGGGGTCCTATGGGCAAATACCCAGAAGTGATATCTCTGGGTCATACTGACAATCTAGTTAAATTTTGAAGGCCCATACTGACCATCAAAGTGGCTTGACTAGTTTATATTTCCACCAGTAGTAAATAAAAGGCTCCCATTTCTCCATATCCTTGACAGCATTTATTTATTTTCTTAATGACTGCAATTCTCAGTGGAATAAGAATGGGACCACAATGAAGTTTTGATTTGTGTATCTATGATGACTGGTGAAGTTATTCATGTATTTATTAGCTAGTTGTCATTCATCTTTAGATAGCTATCTGTTCATTTTTCTCTGGGCTCAGAAGAATATTATTGCCAATAAAATGAGTATAGTGATATTGGATAATGCCATTATACATTTATCAAAACCCATAGAATGTACAATAGTGAAATCTAGTGTAAATTGTGGGCTTTGGATATGATATAGGATCATCATTTGTAACAAGCATGCTATTCTGGTGGGCAATGTTGATAATAGGGAGGCTTGCACATGTTCAGTGGTAGAAAGTGTAAGAGAAATCTCAGGATGCTACTCTCAATTTTGCTGTGAAGTCAAAACTTCTCTGAAAAGTAAAGTTCATTAAGAAAAAATTCCCAGTTAGATTCTGGATGACACACATGACTAAATGTAGTGACTGGATGAAAATTACTGCCAGTAAGTTGTATCAGTTGGCTATAAAGTTTCAGAATATATTTTTAAATAATGTGTATTTTGCTACACATAGCTAAGAAGCTCAATTTATATTTACTCAGGTGACAATAAGAAAACTAGGCAGAATGAATTGGAGGTTTGACTGTTTATACTTGGATCTATGGAAATGAAAAAGAGAGGTGGGAGGGAGGAAAGAAGCAAGAATTATAAATTGGGGCTTTTATACTTTGGAGAGCAGCTTAGTCAGCATCCATTATAACCCCTCAGAGAATGCTAAAAGTACTAGAGTGGTAGCGCCATTGGGACATCGGCATCTGCAGAAAGAAAGAAGCACAAGGTGTGAGTTTCTGAGAGAAACTTTAGCATCTTTCCATCCCTGGTTCTTATTCTCCTTTCTGGGTCCTGATGCATGTGTGCATGCATGCAAGTGTGCCTGCATGTTTGCCTGTATGCACGTGTGAGGAAATAAAAGGTTATCAAAAATACCCCAACAAATGAAGAGTCACTCATAGAACTAAACCGACCCAATAGTGAGAGTTTAGATTTCTCTGCTTTTAATTTCAATTCTCAGAAGAACTACAAGAAAAGGGAACTACAAGAAAAGGGGTCCACAAATCCTCACATAGTCTCTAGAGCAGCAAAAGTGCAGTACAGATCAGCACAATGAGCTCCTGTCACAGACTAACTACATAGTATTCACCCACTGCTCCAAATTGCTAGGCTAGACTAAAATGACAATTTCTGAGAAATGGAGGAATTAAATGACTAAATTGATCCACACCCACTTCTTTAGTCCCTCTCCCATTCCCAGGATCATTCAAATGCCCCCAGAAGAGCACTCCTCAGGAAACCTTCCCTCTGCCACTGCCTCTGTCCTTTGTTTGATGGATTCTAAAACTACTGCAGAAAGAATCTGTTCATGCTACATAACAAACAGCTAACATTCATTGCAAGCACTGCATTTTCTAATCAGGACCAGCCCTGCACATTACTGCTGGTTCTTTATCAGGAAGACTTTTCAACCACAGATATTTAGAGATTCTAATATGTGCACATGACATATAAATATATTTTTCTATAGAGATACATGGATAAATAAGACAAGGAACTTGTACTCAAAAGGTTTTATAAATAGACAAAGAAGATACACCAATGTATCTTACAGGATGATTATGACTGGACTACAAAATGTCACCCACAGGCTCGTGCATTGAAGCTTAGTCTCAAGCCTTCACATATTTATTAACTAGTTGTCATTCATCTTTTGAGAACTATCTGTTCATTTTTCTGGGATCAGAAGAGTTTTAAGAACAATAAAACTTTTCTGTATGGTAATGCTGGATGCCATTATACATTTATCAAAATCCTATTATTTTTGGAGATTTTGGAATGTTCAGGAGGTAGGTAATGGCTGAAAAATTACATCACTATAAGCACATCTGTAAGAACCCAGTCTCTATGTAGCTCATGAAGTAAAGAAGCTCCCTTACCATACATTTTTGCCACCATGATGTTTTGTCCAAATGCAAGGGGCCAAGAGAAAATGGACTCATATAAGTTTGAGTTAAAATAAACTCTTTCTCCCTGGAGCACTAACTAATGTGACAACTGAGTGAAATCTAGCTCTTAAAAGAGCAGAAACACAGAAGTATGTAAGCATGTGGTATCTGGAAAGATTAAGGCCAAGAGGAATCTGGATGAAAATTTCATGTTTACTGAGTATTTACCATGTGCTCAGATTGCATAATAAGCCCATTTTTCATATACTACCTCATTTAATTCTCATAATCAAAAAAGTAGCTTCATCTCCACATAAAGATATAAAGAAAATAAATAACATCCAAAATCATGGAACTAGTTAAAGCTCAGAATTAGTCTGCTACAGTCTACATGTTTGTGTCCCTCAAATTCATAGTTAAGATTCGTTTGTAACTAATATAAAAAGGGATTCAGTCTTGATTGTAGAGCTCTCATAATTAGAATTTATCTGTTTGAAACAGAACTGAAGAGATCTAAGTCCCTTTTTCACAATGCAAAGATGGTTTAGGAGTTGGGCTCTTACCAGATATTAAATCCATAGGCACATTGTCCTCAGGCTTCCTGACCTCCACATTTGTGCAAAAATGTCTACTGTATACAATCTACCCAGCCTGTAGTATTTTATTCTCAAATCACTGAGGCTCTATTCTAGATCTTTCTTACTCCACAACTCAAGGCAGAGTTCAGAGAAAAAAGATACTATAATCTTACAAAGATGGCAAGATTCTTTTTTTTATAATTTTAGGATTATTGACTCTCTCTCTCTCTCTCTCTCTCTCTCTCTCTCTCTCTCTCTCTCTCCCTCTCTCTTGCTCCTTTGCTCTCCTTCATTTCTTTTTGTATGGCCCAAGCACTATTCTATACTAGTGAAGAGAAGATGCAAATTTGCCCCTCCTATTTGAAGTTACATTATAATGAAAGGTAAGTTCTCTTAGGGAGAAAATCTAATGTATTGTAAGATATAAACTAACAAATGCTTAGGGCAAAAGTAGCTAAGGACAGCTAGCAAAGACTACCAGGTACATCTTTGTAGTCTAACATAGTCAAATTTATGAAATTGCTAAAATAAGAGGACACACAACAGATGAAGAATGGACAGCTAACCAAAGAGAAGAGGAGGAGGAGGAAGAGTTGTAGGGATATTTTTAATTAGAGGGAAAAGTACAGACGAAATTTAAATAAAATATTGTTTTGGTAGTTTCAAGGGAAAGTGAGGGTATATGTAAATGAGTCAACATAATGCCTGGATTCAGAAATAGATCTGGGGTCCTGTCTCCTAGGAAACTAACGAATTAAGACAAATGTGTCTAAAATCCTTTATTTGAAAATCAACAACTGGATTGGAAATTAAGGCTGCTTTCAGGCAAGAAGGAAAAGTTCCATTGTCATTAATATGATTCATATGACAAAGTTTTGAAAACCTAAGATATTAGACAGCAAGACTTTTCAGTATTATATTCTTTAGTTAATTTCCAAAAGGATTCTAAGTTAATTTTTACAGGTTCACAAAATTCATCCCGCAACTCTAATGACCTGAGTTTTAAGTAGCAGAGACATTGAAAGGTAAGCAGGCAGCTCTGTCTACATAGAGAGGAAGTAATTTAACATTCTCCAGTGCACTATAAAAGGGAAGAAATAAGATGGGAGGGCACAGTTGGAGTAAGATGAAGCAATACTCTGTAGAAGGTAGTGTGGCCCTGCTCAGAATACTGAGCAAAGTCTGTTAAATTCAAGAACAGATTATGGGCAGAATGGTAGTAAGAGAACCCCAGAGGGGGAACCCTATTTACATCATGTAAATAACAGTGTAACAGGTTCACCAAAGAGTTTAACATGGGTTTGTATTTACATAGGACATGAGGAAATTTCACATCATAGACCACAAGTGTAGAAAAATCTACAAGCTGACTTAGAATATACAAGACATGGAAAACCAAAGAAATGCTATCTCAATCTGCAAAGAACAAAGCAGAGAACATATTCCGTCAAGAAATAGATATCAGAAATCAAGTTCCACCTCTGTTAGTCAACAACCAACAAATTCAAAAATACACACAGAGAAGTCACACTGCCCAAATAGTATGAATAAGCGGGTGAGACAAGCAAAATATTAGGAAATTAAGAAAGCCAAAGTTGGTTAAGACACTATTTACACCTGTCTTTGTCTTCCTCAGGGAGCAGGCAATTACATGGGACCCTAATTACCTCCTTCTGAAGGTAGGAAAATCAGTTGCAGTAGCTAATGAAAATCAAGTTCCCATAGCTGTGTTATGGTGGAATATGGAGAGGGTGAGTAGACTTCCAGCAACATGCTACAGTCACTTTACTGAGACGAAGAGTACTTTAAACCTATCAGAAATGAAACTCTGTTATCGTAGCAACTGTATGCTACTTTTCTTTTTTTTTTTTTTTTGACAGAAAATTCTTAATATAAACAGTTCCAAACAGGAGGAATTATTTTTACTCCTGGCTTCAAATATTTCGGTCTATAATTCGTGGTTCCATTGAATCTGGGACATGGTAAGTCAGAATACCATGGCACTGGGAGAATGTGGCAGAGGTACTCACACCATGGTAGACAGGAAAACGAGATGGATGCTTTCACTAACTGGCTTTCTCCTTTTCCTTTTGTATTCCACTTAGATTTGTGGCCTGTGAAGGACATCCTCCCCAACCTTAGTTAATTCTCTCTGGAGTTCCCTCTAATGCACACAGGGAATTGTGGGTTGCTAATCTTTTAGGAGCTTCCCATTCTATTCGAGATAAACCATCAGGTACTCTTAAGAATATACAATCTTTTAAAAGACGATTGTATTCTTTTTGAGAACTTCATGCATGAGAACATCATCTATATCACCTCCCTCCATCTCTTCCTCCAACTTCTCCCATGTCCCCCTCTAAAATTCATGAGCTCTTCAGTCATTATTGGAACATGTATATACATTGGTATGTCTGTATGTGTGTGTGTGTGTGTGTGTGTGTGTGTGTGT
>CABHPQ010105198.1:0-25939 GCA_902168405.1 Peromyscus aztecus
GGATGCCTCCCAAACAGATCAAGCTAATCAACTGTCTCACTTATCCAGAGGGCCTGATCCAGTTGGGGGCTCCTCAGCTATTGGTTTATAGTTCATGTGTTTCCACTAGTTTGGCTATTTGTCCCTGTGCTTTTTCCAACCTTGGTCTCAACAATTCTCGCTCATACAAACCCTCCTCTTCCTCGCCAATTGGACTCCTGGAGCTCCACCTGGGGCCTGGTCATGGCTCTCTGCATCCGGTTCCCTCAGTCATTGGATGGGGTTTCTAGCATGACAATTAGGGTGTTTGGCCATCCTATCACCAGAGTAGGTCATTTCGGGCTTTCTCTCGACCATTGCCAGTAGTCTATTGTGGAGGGATCTTTGTGGATTTCTGTGGGCCTCTCTAGCACCCTGCTTCTTCCTATTCTCATGTGGTCTTCATTTATCATGGTCTTTTATTCCTTGTTCTCCCTCTCTGTCCTTGATCCAGCTGGGATCTCCCGCCCCCCTAAGCTCTCTTTCCCTCAACCCTTGCCCTTCATTACCCCCACTCACATCCAGGTTGTTCATGTAGATCTCATCCATTTCTCTGTCACTGAACGATCCCTGTGTCTTTCTTGGGGTCCTGTTTTCTAGGTAGCCTCCCTGGAGTTGTGAGTAGCAGTCTGGTCATCTTTGTTTTACATCTAGTATCCTCCTATGAGTGAGTACATACCATGTTTGTCTTTCTGAGTCTGGGTTACCTCACTCAGGAGGATTTTTTCTAGATCCATCCATTTACCTGCAAACCTCATGATGTCATTGTTTTTCTCTGCTGAGTAGTATTTCATTGTGTATATGTACCACATTTTATTTATTCATTCTTCAGTTGAAGGGCATCTAGGTTGTTTCCAGGTTCTGGCTATTACAAATAATGCTGATATGAACATAGTTGAGCAAGTGCCCTTGTGGTATGATTGAGCATTCCTTGGGTATATGCCCAAGAGTGGTATAGCTGGATCTTGGGGGAGATTGATTCCCAATTTTCTAAGAAAGCACCATATTGATTTCCAAAGTGGTTGTACAAGCTTGCATTCCCACCAGCAGTGGAGGAGAGTTCCCTTAGCTCCACATCCTCTCTAGCATAAGGTGTCTTCAGTGTTTTTGATCTTAGCCATTCTGACAGGTGTAAGGTGGTATCTCAGAGTCATTTTGATTTGCATTTCCCTGATAATTAGGGATGTTGAGCAATTCCTTAAATGTCTTTCAGCCATTTGAGTTTCCTCTGTTGAGAATTTTCTGTTTAGTTCTATAGCCCATTTCTTAATTGGACTGTTGGGCATTTTGATGTCTAATTTCTTGAGTTCTTTATATATTCTGGATATCAGTCCTCTGTCAGATGTGGGGCTGGTGAAGACCTTTTTCCATTCTGTAGGTTGTCACTTTGCCTTGTTGACCGTATCCTTTGCTCTACAAAAGCTTCTCAGTTTCAAGAGGTCCCATTGGTTGATTGTTTCTCTCAGTGTCTGTGCTACTGGTGTTATATTTAGGAAGTGATCTCCTATGCCAATGCATTCAAGACTATTTCCTACTTTCTCTTCTATCAGGTACAGAGTAACTGGATTTATGTTGAGGTCTTTGATCCACTTCGACTTAAGTTTTGTGCACAGTGACAGATATGAATCTATTTGCAGCCTTCTACACGTTGATATCCAGTTATTCCAGCACCATTTGTTGAAGATGCTTTCTTTTTTCCATTGTATAGTTTTGGCTTCTTTGTCAAAAATCATATGTTCATAGGTGTGTGGATTAATGTCAGGGTCTTCAATTTGATTCCATTGGTCCACATGTCGGTTTTTATGCCAGTACCAAACTATTTTTATTACTGTAGCTCTATAGTAGAGCTTGAGGTCAGGGATCGTGATGCCTCCAGAGGTTGTTTTATTGTACAGGATTCTTTTGGCTATCCTGGGTTTTTTGTTTTTCCAGATGAAGTTGAGTATTATTCTTTCCAGGTCTGTGAAGAATTGTGTTGGTAATTTGATGGGGATTGCATTGAATCTGTAGATTGCTTTTGGTAAGATTGCCATTTTTACTATGTTAATCCTGCCTATCCATGAGCATGGGAGATCTTTCCATTTTCTGACATCTTCTTCAATTTCTTTTTTCAGGTCCTTAAAGTTCTTGTCATATAGGTCCTTCACTTGCTTGGTTAGTGTTACCTCAAGGTATTTTATATCATTTGTGGCTATTGTAAAGGGTTATGTATCTCTGATTTCCTTCTCAGCCTCTTTGTCAATTGTATATAGGAGGGCTACTGATTTTTTTGAGTTGATCTTGTATCCTGCTATGTTGCTGAAGGTGTTTATAAGCTGTATCAGTTCCTTGGTTGAATCTTTGGGGTCACTCACGTATACTATCATGAATGAATGAATATATATGTATGTATAAAAGGAGATTTATTAGAATGACTCACAGGCTGTGGTCCTGTTAGCCCAACAATGGCTGTCTACCAGCAAAAGATCCAAGAATCCAGTAGTTGTTCAGTCTGTGAGGCTGAGTGTCTCAGCTGGTCTTCAGTATATGCCAGGACCCTGAAGAAGTAGGCTCTAATGCCAGTAAGGGAGTGAATTGCCAGTAAGGGAGTGAGTGAGGGCAAGCAGACAAAGAGAGCAATGTGGCAATATTGTGTCCCCCAATATATTGTGCACCTTAATAAACTTATCTGGGGTCAGAGAACAGAATAGCTACTAGATAGACATAGAGGCCAGAAAACGGTGGCACACACACCTTTAATCCTATCACTTGGAGGCAGAGATCCATCTGGATCTCTGAGTTCAAAGCCACACTGGAAACAGCCAGACATGGTGGCACACGCCTTTAATCACAGGAAGTGATGACAGGAAGAAGAAAGGTATATAAAGCGTGAAAACCAGGAACTAGAGCTGGTTAGGCTTTTAGGCTTTTGAGCAGCAATTCAGCTGAGATTCATTCAAATGAGGACACAGAGGCTTCCAGTCTGAGGAAGCATGATCAGCTGAGGAACTGGCAAGGTGAAGTGGCTGTGACTTGTTCTGCTTCTCTGATTTTCCAGCATTCACCCCAATACCTGGCTCTGGGTTTGTTTTTATTAACAAGACCTTCTAACAATTCATGCTACAGGCATATTGCCTTGACTGTTCATGTCTGCTTTTGTACTGCATCTGGACTTACGATGTTTTGTACTGCATGTGTACATCTGGAGTTATGATGTTTGATTTTTCCTTTGGTGTGAGTATTCCATTCTTTGGTTTTTGTTGCCCAATCTGAGTCATAGTCAAGTGTGATGGTTGTAAGATCCATGGTCAAAAAGAAGTTCCATGGGTTGGTGGAGTAGAAAAGGACTGGAGGTGGGCTAGAAGGAAAGGATCAATGTTGACATCAGGAAGAACTAGAAGGACCCCAGGTTCTCACCAAGTGGACGAGTGAGTTCCTAAGGGATTTTGGTGCACATTGTACTGAATTTTCAAAATAATCTGATGAAGCCAAAGATTTACTGTGTGAAAATTTCACCTTGGCGTGAACTTAAATTAAAACAAGAAGGCAATGGTCTTTGCCTTTCAAAACTAACCCAGTCTTCCTTTAAAACAGAGCAAAACACCAGAAAATAAAAATATGACTTCAGTGATTGAGAGAATATCAGAAAAAATCTTAATAAGTCCTGATCAATTGGAGGACTAGAACTTATTTCTGTCCCTATTGCACCCTTTCAAGCCCTGGATTAAAGAGTAGGCACTTACCTCATGGCCACTGCTAACCAGTGTACATGCATTGACTGTGTATTAAGACTCAATGGAATACAAATGATAGTTTCTAATTATCTAAAATGGAACAAATTAGAATACTTCCTTAACAAATTAGTAGTTCTCAAAGGTTTGTAAAGTATTGGAACATGTGGCTGGCTCTATTTATCTTTTGTCCTTTCTTTTTTTTTTTTTTTTTTTTTTTTTTTGGTTTTTCGAGACAGGGTTTCTCTGTGTAGCTTTGCGCCTTTCCTGGAATTCGCTTGGGAGACCAGGCTGGCCTCGAACTCACAGAGATCCGCCTGCCTCTGCCTCCCGAGTGCTGGGATTAAAGGCGTGCGCCACCACCGCCCGGCTTCTTTTGTCCTTTCTTAATAGTTTATCCTAGCAAAGGTGAAAGACAGACTCTGGCACTGATATCTGTGGGTATCTTGCTATAACACTACCTCAAATGTATTTCTGAACCAATTAAACATACCAACATGAACTCTTTACCTTTTTCCTACAAAACATACCAGACTGCATTTGTAATCTTTGTTATAATTCTACCCTGTGTTCCTGAAACACCAGAATCAGCCTTTCCTCTTTCACCCCCTCTTATCTATGTCTCTTCTATTTCAGAATGTCCTCATACTTTTCCACGTTTTGTTCTCTTTGCTCAGATTGCCCTTTCCATTCTTTTTGTCTAGTGAAGACCTACTTATCCACCTTCTCAATTCACAAGTCAGTTTCTTCATAATTTCCTAAGGCAGAAGAAGTAGGCAATTTGTCTTTTAGGTTACATACATTTCAATGATAATATATTGTATCATTATCTTTTTTATCTCTGACACTTTCACTAAACTCAGTGTTTTGGAGTGGATCCAGATTGAAATAATCTTCACATCACCAGGCCACTAAAGATGAGGTACCCTGAAAATACTTGTTGATGATCAATCCTTCACTAATACAGTTTTGTTAAGGTTTTCAACAAAGCCACACTGGCAAATGGATGGACATGTCATGAACACCTGTTTTCAGATGCCCACAGTGATGGATACAGGATTTAATACTAGGAAATTTTATATATAAATAAAGGGAATATTTTCCTGTCTTAGTTGCTTTCCTATTGCTGTGATAAAACACCATGACCAATACAACTTTGAAAAGAGGAAACATAAGAGTCCATGATGGAAGAGTGAAGGCAAGAGGAGCAGGAAGCTGAGGACTCACATTTTGAACTGCAAGCAAGAAGCAGAGAGAGCATACTAGGAGTAATCCAAAGCCTTAGGCTCTCAAAGCCAACCTGCACTGACATGTATCCCCAAGCAAGGCTACACCTTATAAACTGCTCCAAATAGCTGGAGACCAAGGATTCAAATGCTCAAGACTCTAGAGTACATTTCTCCTTCAAACTACCACATCTCCCATAATGTTTTTTAAAAGATATAGTCTCGTGTAGCTGGTGTTGAATTCTTGATTCTACTTCTGCCTCTGCCTCTGCCTCTACCTCACAGTGCTGGGATTACATGCATGGGCTAACACATCTTGCTCAGAGAAATTTTTTTTTTTTTTAGTTTTTTGAGACAGGGTTTCTCTGTGTAGCTTTGCACCTTTCCTCGAACTCACTCTGTAGCCCAGGCAGGCCTTGAACTCACAGAGATCTACCTGCCTCTGCCTCCCAAGTGCTGGGATTAAAGGCGTGTGCCACCACCGCCCAGCTGAGAAACTTATTTACCTGATAATTTCTTTTGAAAAAGTAGAAAAATAGTAATCATTCCTTCAAATGTACAAAAAAGAAAGCTGTGTGTGAGCTCTGAAATTTTTACATAAAATATTTTTAATTTGAGGGATTACAAGGAACTTGATTTATTCAAAATTATGGTTACTACACACATACTTCTCACTAGGTAAACAATTTGAGAGTTCATATTCATATCTTGTTAAAGTAATTATATATGTTTTAGGAAAGAAAAAACTCCATAATAAGTTGGTTGTTTTGATCATATGAAATATCTTAATTTTCTTTTTAAATATAGTCTGGCAAAAGAACCCTTCACCATTATTCATTATTAACCTGCTGAATAGTAGCTGATTTTCCTTGGATGACCTCACAAGTATCTGCTTCAATTAGCTTTGTAAAAAATTCATTATTTACTTTTCCTTATGTAGATGTGAAATATGAAAAGAATAAAAAAAAAGAATCATTGCTTTAAGGTGTATTAGTGTGTACCTTCTAAAATGAAGCCTGCATCTACCACTGAGGTGAAGAACCTGCATTAAGGCTATAGCAAACAACAAAAAAGCACTTTTCCAGGAAAAATGTCAGGACTGTTGGAGTTAATAATCTGATTCATGAGTCAGACTGAAGGTTGGTCTCAATGACCTCTAATTTCCATTTCAATGCCAATATTTTATGGTTTATAAAATCAAATCTTCCTAACCTGCGATTTAAATATATTTACTTTAAATAAAATCTGCCTTGCCACAAACTGTATTTGTTAATCAAATCACATTTTCAATGTCTTTCATTACAAAACTAAAACCAAAGATGCCTTTCATAATAAGAGGAATTAGAACCAAATGACAAATTTAAAGCATACACTGGGCCTTGGTGGTGGTGGCGGTGGTGGTGGTGGTGGTGGTGGTGGTGAGATCTCTGTGGTATAACACTTGCAAGCATGCACATAGCAGAGAGTTTCATACCCAGCAACACACACACACACACACACACACACACACACACACACACACACACACAAGAATATACACTGAAGAATGTAGAACATTGAGATGAATGCAGTGGCACAGACCTATAATCTCAGCTCTTAGAAGGCTGAAGCAAGAGGATCTCTCTGAGTTTGTGGCTACTTGCAATGAGTACTAAGCATTCCAGAGCTATATAGAGAGACTCTGTCTTTAAAAACACACATGCCAGGTGTGATGGTTTCAATCTGTAATCCTAGCACTTGTGTGGTGATATTTTATTTGTGTACCCCAATAAAGCTTATCTCAGGATCAAAGGACAAAGCCAGCCACTGTGTTAAACACAGAAGTCAGGCAATGGTGGCATATGCCCTTAATCCTAGCATTTGGGAGGCAGAGATTCATCGGATCTCTGTGAGTTCAAGGCCACACTGGGAACACAGCCAGGCATGGTGGCACATGCCTTTAATTCCCAGCACTAGTTAACCATAGAGGTCTGGAGGTCTGCACAGACAGACAGGAAGTGATAGAGCTGGGCAGAAAGAGGAAGTGATGTAGCTGGGCAGAGAGAAGTAAGAGGGCAAGGACAGAAAGGTAAATAGGTGTGAGTATACAGGAAGTAGTTCTCTCTTTGGCTGAGATTTTCCTAGCAGTAAGAACGTGGCTGGCTTCTTTCTGCTTCTCTGATCTCTCACTTTTCACCCCAATATCTGGCTCCGGGTTTTTTTTTATTAATAAGACTATTGAGCAATTCGTCTTACACACTTGGGAGGCAGGAGAATGAGGATCACCTCAAGTTTGATGCCTATGTGGTCTACATAGTGAGAACCAAGCTAGCTTGCACTATAGAGTGAAACTTTGCCTCAGGAAAAAATATGGCACTGGGGAGACAGTTCAGTTGGTAGAGTATTTGCCATGACCTGAGTTTGGATCCTCACGAATACATAAAGGCTAGTCTGGTTGACATATCTGTAATCCCAACACTGGGGCAGGGATCCAGGAGGATCCCTGGAGCTCATGTGCCAGACAAGCTGGCTGATTAGGTGAGCTCTAAGTTCAGTGGGAGACCCTGAGTCAAAATATAAGGTGGAGAGAAACTAAGGAAGACATTCAACATCAACCTCTAGTCTTTCAACACACATGTACATGCATACTTACATACATCTGCATGCAAATATGCACACACAGGAACACATACAAACAAAACTCTCTCTCTCTCTCTCTCTCTCTCTCTCTCTCTCTCTCTCTCTCACACACACACACACACACACACACACACACACACACACACACCATGTGGGAACTCTTAAAATGACAGAGCTAAAAGTGGGAACTGAAGACCATTTTTCTGATAAAATGTTGAGAATTATCCACATAGGTGAAAAGCTAGAAATACAGCTGAGCATGATGATGCAGGCTTATACTACCAGTATCTCAAAGCCTGGGGCAGCAGAATTGTTGTAAGTGCAAGACTAGTTTTGGCTACCTACTGAGTTCCAGGCCAGCCTGGACTACAGTGATATCTTGTCTCAGAAAAATAAGGGACAAAAAGGAAAATAAAAAGAAAAAGGTACAAGTGGTATCATACATTGGTAAAAGGGGCACCAGCTCAGAGATTATTTAGCTCTAGTATATATATATTTTTTGAGGCAGAGTCTCACTATTTAGCTGGCTTAGAACTCTCAGTGTAGATCAGGCTAGTCTCAGATTTGTAGACCAGGCTAATCTCAAATTTGTAGACCTCCTCCTGCCTTTGCTTCCTGACTGCTGTGTTTAAACATGTGTATCGCCATGCTCCACCCCTAGTAAATATACCTTTTTATTCTTCTCTCAAACATTACATCCTGACCAAATTTTCTTCTCCTTCCACTCCTCCCAGTTCCCCCTAAGAGTCCCTATTCCCCAGATCCACTCCTCCTTCAATTCCTCTCAGAAAAGAGCAGGTCTCCCAGAGATATCAACCAAACATGGCACAAGTTACAATAAGACTAGGCACAAACCCTCATATCAAGGCAACCCAATGGGGGAAAAGGGCCTCAAAACCAGGCAAAGAGTCAGAGACAGCCCCTGCTCCCACTATTAGTAGTCCCATAAAAACACCAAGCTACATAACCATAAGGTATATGCAGAGGATCTAGCTCAGATTCATACAGGTTCCATGATTGTCGATTCAGTCTCTGTGAGCCCCTATGAGCCCTTCTTAGTTGATTCTGTGGTCCGTGTTCTCGTGGTGTCCTTGGCCCCTCTGGTGCCTACAATCCTTCCTCTCCCTCTTCTGTGGGGTTCCTTGTGTTCTGCCTAATATTTGGCTGTGGGTCTCTGTATCTGCTCCCATCAGTTGCTGGAAGAAGCCTCTCTGATGATATATTGGTCTAGGCACTGATCTAAGAGTATAGCACAATATCATTAAGAATCATTTCATAGACTTTTTTGCCAGTCATGTTTGGTTCTATCCTATGGTCTCTGGGCTATGCAGCTTCTGGTTCCTGGTCATGCAGGTTGTGCCAGGCATGGGCTCCCTCTCATGGCATGGGCCTCAAGTTAGACCAGCCATTGGTTGGCCATTCCCACAAGTTCTGCTCCACCATTACCTCAGTACATCTTACAGGCAGGACAAATTTTAGGACAAAGGTTTTGTGTCTGGGTTGGTGCCCCAGTTTCCCACTGGAAGCCTTGCCTTGTTATATAGAAGGTGGCTGGTTCAACATCTGTATCTCCCATTACTACGAGTCTTCACCAGGGTCACCCTCATAAATTCTAAGCAGTTTCCATTGCATTAGGTTTTTACCTCACCCCAGAAATGCCCCCAATTCCAGTAGTCTCTTCCTCCATTCCTCCCCACACCTGATCTCTCCTGTTCCCATCTTCACCCACCCCAAGGCCACCTGCAAAATCTATTCTATTCCCTCTCTCCAGGGAAATCTATTCATCCCCCCTTCAGCCCTCTTTGTTGCTTAGCTTCTCTGGGTCTGTGGATTGTAGCATGATTATCCTTTACTTATCCTTTACTTTATAGATAGTATCCACTGTAGCATGAGTCTTAAAAGTTCTTATTAATAAAAATCAAACCTGAGCCAAGGATTGGGGTAAATGCTGGAAGGTCAGAGAAAAAGAACAAGCCACAGCTATCTCACCTTGCCGGATCCTCAGCTGGTCTTGCTTCCTCAGACTGGAATCCTCTATGTCCTCATATCCAAATGAATGACTCTCAGCTGAACTGCTGCTAGGAGCCTGAATGCTTAACCAGTCCAAATGCTTCTCCAGGCCAAATGCCTACCCAGGCCAAATGCCTCGAGTTTCTTCACGCCTTATATACCTTTCTGCTTTCTACCACCACTCCCTGGGATTAAAGGCTGGTTTACTGGGATTAAAGGTGTGTCACCACACCTGGCCGTTTCCAATGTGGCCTTGAACTCACAGAGATCCAGAGGGATTTCTGTCTCTGGAATGCTAGGATTAAAGGCATATGCTACCACTGCCTATCCTCATGTTTAATATTGTGGCTGCTCTGTCTCTGACCCCAGATAAGTTTATTAGGGTACACAATATTTTGGGGAATACAATACTACCACAATCCACTTATAAGGAAGTACATACTATGTTTGTCTTTCTGGGTCTGGGTTACATCACTCAGGAGGATTTTTTCTAGTTCCATGCATTTCCCTGCAAATTTCATGATGTCATTTTTTAAAACAGCTGAGTAATAGTCCATTGTGTAAATGTACTACATTTTCTTTATCCATTCTTAGGTTGAGGGACATCTAGGTTGTTTCTAGTTTCTGGCTATTATGAATGAAACTGCTATGAACATAGTTGAGCAAGTGTCCTAGTGGTATAATAGACCAGCCTTTGAGTATATGCCCAAGAATGGTATAGCTGGGTCTTGATTGCCAATTTTCTAAGAATCTGCCATATTGATTTCCAAAGTGACTGTACAAGTTTCAGTCCCACCAGCAATGGATGAGTGTTCTCCTTGCTTCACATCCTGGCCAGCATGAGCTGTCACTTGCATTTTTTTATCTTAACCATTCTAACAGCTGTAAGATGGAATACCAAAAGCAGTTTTGATTTGCATTTCCCTGATGGCAAAAGATGTTGTACATTTCTTTAAGTGTTTCTCAGCCATTTGAGATTCCTATGTTGAGAATTCTCTTTTAGATCGGTACTCCATTTTTTAATTGGATGCCCTTCACAATAGCCACAAATAATGTAAAATATCTGAAGGTAACTCTAACTAAGCAAGTGAAAGACCTGTATGACAAGAACTTCAAGACTTTGAAGAAAGAAATTGAAAAGATATAAGAAGATAGAAAGATCTCCCATGCTCATGGGTAGGTAGGATTAACATAGTAAAAATGGCAATTTTACCAAAAGCAATCTACAAATTCAGTGCAATGTCCATTAAAATCCCAACACAATTCTTCACAGACCTGGAAAAAACAATACTCAACTTCATGTGGAAAAACAGAAAACCCATGATAGCTATAAAAAAAATCCTGTACAATAAAGGAATTTCCAGAGGTATCACCATTCCTGATTTCAAGCTATATTATAGAGCTATAATAATAAAAACCACATAGTATTGGAATAAAAACAGACAGGTTGATCAATGGAATCGAATTGAAAACCCAGAACATAAATCCACACACCTATGGCCACTGAGTTTTGATAAAGAAGCCAGAAATACATACTGGAAAAAAAAAGCATCTTCAACAAATGGTGCTGGTCTAACTGGATGTCAGCATGTAGAAGCATGCAAATAGATCCATACCTATCATCCTGCACAATACTAAAATCCAAGTGGATCAAACACCTCAAGACAAACTCAGCTACACTGAACCTGAGAGAAGAGAAAGTGGGAAGTAGCCTTGAACACATTGGCACAGGAGACTACTTCCTGAATATAACAGCAATGGTACAGGCACTAAGAACAATTATCAATAAATGGGACCTCATGAAACTTAAAAGCTTCTGTAAGGCAAAATGTCAACAGGACAAAACGTCAGCCTACAGAATGGAAAAATATTTTTACCAACTCCACATCTGACAGAGGGCTGATTTGCAAAATACATAAAGAACACAAGAAACTAGATATCAACAAAGCAAGTAAATATACTTTTAAGGCCAAAAATTATTGGTTTCTTTTTATTTAAGTAAGGTGTGTGTGTGTGTGTGTGTGTGTGTGTGTGTGTGTGTGCGCGCGCGCGCGCCACAGCACATCCATGAAGATTAGAGGACAACTCCCAGCAGTCAGTTCTGTCCTTCCACTGTACTGAGGCAGGGTGTCTCTTATTTCTGTTTCAGCTGGTCCATAAGCTTCTGGGTGATTCTCCAGTCTCGGCCTCCCATCTCCTGGTAAGAGTGCTAGGATTATGGTTGTGCCAAATCTAGATTTTTTTTCTGTGGGTTCCAAAAATTGAAGTCATATCATCATATTGTAAAGGCTTGCACTTTTACCCACTGAGTCAACACCCCACCCCTACCCCAGGCAATGATTTTCCAAGTGTTTATAACTTGAAGTTACCTTCTTTTTAAATACAGTTGGGGTACTTTTTGAAAGGATCATCCCTTATTCATGTTTTCTTTTAGAGCTAATTTCTCTATGCTTTTGTCTTAGATATAGAAATGTCTTGAGCAAAGCTTTAAGAAGCACATTTCATTGTCAAGTTCACTGGCTTTGATAATTATCTTGTGGGTTTAAAGTCCCCTGTGTCTTAGGCAGGCCCCTTACTTTAACTAAAGTTCAGTTTCATTAATTATAAACTGGATTATAGTGGAAATTAAATGAAATTATTTGTTTTTCAAATAATGTGATCAGTATTTATTTGGGTGTAGTCCACATATGATCATTAATTTATGGAGCTGTTTGAAATTCTCATCAATGCTCTTTTAATTTAGAATATTTTTTCATTTTTAACTTTTTCATGTGGAAACTTTGTCTCCTGTTCTAGCATAAAGAGAAAACAAAATAGGGTCTGTTGTGGAATATTTGTTTAATTGTGTAAAGATGTGTTACATTTGTTTATGCTGCATTTGTTTAACCATGTAAAGATGTGTTGCATTTATTTTACCTTGCCTGCCTAAGGCACCTGATTGGTCTAATAGAAAGCTGAACAGCCAACAGCTAGGCAGTAGAAGGACAGGTGGGGCTGGCAGGCAGAGAAAATAAGAGGAGGAGGAATCTGGGCTCGACACAGGAGAGGGAGAATGGAAAGGGAACAAGGGAGAAAGAGAGAGACACCAGAGACCAGCCAGCCAGACACGGAAGAAGCAGGAAAAGTAGGACAGACAGAGTGAAAGAAAGGTTAAAAAAGCCCCGAGGCAAAATGTAGATGAAGAGAAACAGGTTAAACTAAGTTATAAGAGTTGGTGGGACAAACATAAGACTGAGCATTCATAACTAATAATGAGTCTCTGTGTCATAATTTGGGAGCTGGTTGGTGGCCCAAAAGAAAGCCTGCTACACGGGTATGGATTTTAAAGTCATTTTTGTGTGTGTGACAGACTTTTTCTTGGGCAAATACAACACACACACACACACACACACACACACACACACACACCTATTCACCACAGATAGGGAGCCTACAACAGATCAAAGTACAGATACCACAACTTGGTAAACCAATGAGTTTTATTGGAGTTACTTACAGAAATATGGGTGAGGTATAACTTACAGGAGCAGAAAAAATCTAAGACAGCTGCATCACCAAAGCCCACCACAGCTCACAAAAGCTTGGAACCTGGAGCACAGTTTATAGCCTTCAGGCAGTTCAACAGGTTGGAGAGTGTCCTTTCCAGGTGCTTCAGTTTGTCTGAGCCTCTTCTAAGCAGTTCAGCTGGTCTCTGCCCCCTTTTCAGGCTGCTTGGCTGGTTTCTGCTTCTCCTAGGTAGCAAGTCTGGTCTCAGAGTCTTCTTTGCAGCTTGGCTTGTCTGAGACTGACTCTCAACTCTATTTGTTTACTCTTAGGAAGGCAAGTGCCTAGTGAATCTAATTCATTTCAGGGACTTCCTGAAGATATTTTGAGTTGTTTACTTTCTGTCTTACAGAATTTCCAGACAGGATGGAGTGTTTTGATCTGGAAGGAAACCACTACAGAACTTTGAACTAAGTAAATGCTCTCCTACTGACCACAAGCTACACCCACTGACCTCTAAGTACAGGGAATTTTAAAGATCTCAAGAGATACTCAGAGCCATTGGAGATGTTAGCTGTCCACCTAGATTTACAAATCAAATTTCACCGTATGATTGCTTTTCACTATAGGAGGTGCCAGATTGTTGCTCTGATTGGTTGATAAATAAAGCTGTTTGGCCAATGGTAAGGCAGAAAAAGGTTAGGCGGGGCATTCTAACTAGAGAGGAGGAAGGAGAAAGACAGAGCAGAGAAGATGCTGCTAGCTGCTGCCAGGAGAAGCAAGATGTAAAGTACCAGTAAGCCACAAGCCACATGGCAAAGTATAGATTTATAGAAATGGGTTAATTTAAGATGTAAGAGCTAGCTAGCGAGAAACCTGAGCCATTAGGCCATATCATTTGTAAATAATAAAAGCCTCTGTGTTTATTTGGGTCTGAATGGCTGCGGGACCATGGGGCCGTGGGAACCAGGTGGGACCAGAAAAAACTTAACAACTACACCGGATAACTTCATTTCACATATCCCAAACTAGAAAACAGGATGAAATTCTCTAGTCTAATTTGCATTCTTAAGAAAAGAGCCAGCTGATTCACTGGATGGGTAGTTATTCAATTTGTGTCTGTGCTATGTGGATATTGTACCTATTATTTTTTAAGTGCAAGGCAGATTCCTATTACAGAAGACACAAATTTTTAAAAAGGCCCCTTCTACTCTAAAAGATCCTACAGTTCAATGAAGTGTGAGATAAGAAAACACTACTAAATGGCAGGTCCTATGTGTTGAACAACAGAGTAACCACAAAGAATGGTCAATTTTTCCTAATGTCTGGAAATAGTTTTTGACATAGCAAAGGTTTTCTTTTTTTCACTCATTTAAAATGTCCATCCTAACTAAAGACCTAAATTTTCTTTACCATCTACTTAAAAACAAAAATAATTTAGTCTTCCATGCCAATGAAGAAAGCAGAAAGTCCTCAAATAAACAGTGTCCCATTTTTTTTGTGGTTTTAAATGCTTTCACACAAAATTCTGTTAAACATTATTATTCAACAGAGAGCCAAATAGTGTTCCATTTCTCTGGAAGGTTCAGTATTCCTTTCTTTTTTATTACTTTGAGCATATTAACACATTTCTAGGTCTCTGAATGACCAAAAAGGTGAGTTGTGCTACAAAAAGGCAAACACAGAATTGGAAACCTAAGTTTCAGTACCAGTTCTATCACTAACCAGCTGAGGTGACACAGTAGATAAAAGCATTTGCCTGGCAAACCATTCAGCCTGAGTTTGAGCCCCAGAATCCACTCGAAAACTGAAGGAGAATTTCAAACAGTGGGGGTTTCCTCTTGGACCCAGGATTAGGCACAAACCACACCCAAACACCTGTTTTCACAGAGATATCCTTTATTAAGCAGGGAAGAAAGGTAAAGTGACTGCTTCCTGACTCGGGCAGAAAACAGCAGCAAATGACTTTGCAGGTATAATGTTTAAAAGGAGAAGAGGAGGTTTGTGTTAGAATGGGATAGGGTGCAGTGGTAAAGGAGATAGGGAATGAGGGAGAAGGGGAAGGAAAAGATAAGGGACTGGATCAGGCCCTCTGAATAGGTGAGACAGTTGATTGGCTTGATCTGTTTAGGGGGCATCCAGGCAGTAGGACCGGGTCCTGTGCTCAGTGCATGAATTGGCTGTTTGAAACCTGGGGCTTAGCAGAGATGCTTGGCTCAGCCTGGGAGGAGGGGACTAGACCTGCCTGGACTGAGTCCACCAGGTTGATCTCAATCCTCGGGGGAGTCTTTGCCCTGGAGGAGATGGGAATGGGGGGTGGGCTGAGGGGGAAGGGAAGCGGGGCAGGAGAGGGGAGAACAAGGGAATCCGTGGCTGATATGTAAAATTAAATTATATTGTAAAATAAAATAAATTAAATTAAAAAAATAAATTAGAAAAAAGGAAAAAAAAGATAAGGGACTTTGTCTGAAGGGACAAAGGACTGACTCTGGATAGAGAGGCAAATGGTGGTTTATAAAGGTAAAGGGGGAAACCCCATGTTAGGATGATGTGTTTAATTTTAATTGGACATGTTAATTAGGTGAGTCAAAGGGGGCTTCTGATTGCTGGACTTTGGTAGTCAGCCTCAGTAGAAAGAAGTGGCCAAATAAGGGAATAGACCTTGGTGGCTAGCTTCAGGAATGTAATCTAAGGGTTTTTAACAAGGCAGAAGGGATGGGGGAGAAGGGTAAGACCTGTTAGAGCCACAAGCTCGAGTGGGCTAGTGTCCCTTCAAAAACCTGGATGCAGTGGCGCACATCTGTAATCCCAGCACTCCTACAGTGAGACAGGAAGCAGAGACAGGAGAATCAGGTGAAAACTCATGGGCCAGATAACCTAGAAAGTGCAATTCAATAACAGAACCAAGAGAGACCCTGCCTCAAAACAAAGATCAGTAAGAATCCACATGTGCAGCACACACACATACACACACACACACACACACACACACACACACACACACACATACACTAAATAAGTAAATGAACAAAATTGGGATAGTGATACTAATTTTATAGAGTTGATATAAGACAAAATTTATGAAAGTTCCTCATAGTCTATACAATTATGTATGGGGATTGAAAGTTGTTCTGGTTTTTAGACCATCTCCACCCCAGCTCACTTGGCAATCATTGGCTTATGCCCTAATTTTATTTAGATATGCTTGACAAATTAATTAATTAACTAATTAATAAGAGTTTATGTGGTATACAAAGTGATATTTTTATACATGCATATGTTGTACAATGATTACAAAAATCAAGCCAATTTATCCATGACCTCACAGAGTTTTGTTTTTCCTCACTTTGAGAAGATCTACTCTGTAGCAATGACCAAGTGTACATTATTACTATAGCCATCATACTGTACATAAGTCCCATGTAACAACTATTCTGCTTTTTATTTTTTATTTATTTATCTATTTTTATTAACATTTTTCCTTTATTTTACATACCAACCACAGTTTCCTCTCCCTCTTCTCCTCCAGTTCCCACCCAGACTCTCATCTACCCTCCTCCTCATCCACCCAGTCCTCCTCTGTCTCCATTCAGAAAGGGCAGGCCTCCCATGGGCTTGAACAAAGCATGGCACATCAAGTTGAGGTAGGACTGAGCATCATGACTGGACAAGATAATCCAACATACGGAACAGGTTCCCAAAAGCCATCTACGCTCCAGGGACAAGTCCTGATCTCACTTCTAGGAGTCTTACAACCAGACCAGGCTGCACAACTGTCATTCACATACACCTAGGTCAGACCCATGCAGGCTCCCTAACTGTTGGTCCAGAGTCCATGTGCTCCCATGAACTCAGGTCAGCTGTCTCTGTGGGTTTCTCCATCATGACCTTAACCCCCTTGGCTCATATAATCCCTCCTCCATTTCTTTAGGAAGACTCCCAGAGCTCTGCCCAGTGCTTGGTTGTGGATCTCTGCATCTGTTTCCATCAGTTACTGGATAAAGGCTCTCTCTGATGACAATTAGGGTAGTCACCAATCTAATTACAGTAGATGGCCAGTTCAGACACCCTCTCCACTATTTAGGGGTCTTAGATAGGATCATCCTTGTGGATTCCTGAGACTTTCCCTGACACCAGGTTTCTCCCTAGCTCTCCATCCTGCTTCTGGTCAAGATGTAGCCAGCACCACATCTACCTGCATGCCGCCATGCTCCCCATGATGATGATAATGGACTGAACCTCTGAAACTGTAAGCAAGCCACCCCCAATTAATTGTTTTATTTATAAGAGTTGCCATGGTCATGGTATCTTTTCACAGTAATAAAACCCCTAAGACATTGCTATTGAGTTGTTTGTGTTCTTTATATATTTTAGACATTGATTCTTATCATATGTATGTTTTAAAATATCATTTGTGTTCTTACCTAAATTAATGCTATTCTCTTTTTTGAAACAAAGGCTCAGTATGTAGCCTGGAACTCACCATATAGACAAAGCTGGCCTCAAACTCAGAGATTCACATAACTCTGCCTCCCAAGTTCTGGGATTCAGTTCATGCATCACTATGCCCAGCATAAATAAGTCTATCCTTTATTAAATTGAGGTTGTGAGTATCCTAAAATGGGCTTATAGACTTTCGGCTAAAGGCTTCCAGTTTGTACATTTGAATGAAATATTTAGGAGACTGGGAATTACTTCTAACCTTCCTCTATATGAAAGACAGAATTCCAACCAGTTCAAAGGTAGGATTTGTATAGTATACTACAGGAGACTTCAAGAAGATGATGATGATAAACAATATTGAAGATATCCAAGGGTTTTAGGAATTAAATCTGTATAGTCCTACTTTCTCACTTTAGGGTTGAGAAAACAGAGCCGACCAATGACAGAAATGAACTGTTACAGTACCAGGTAACGTTTACTGTATGTCAAGCGCTGTCTTAAGGGCTTGATGTGCATTGTCATATTTCATCCCCATGGTAATTCCATAGTGTAAGCACTAGTGTGTCAGAACACAGTCCAAGAATGGAATTGTATGAGGAGAATTCTGAGTATTTGTGAGAAAACTCCATGAAAATAAGACAAGTCATGTGACATCTTCAAAAATACAGAGTTGTTCTTAGAATGTGCTTTCAGGCCCCCCAGGCATAGAGAATATGAGTGAGTTTGCTTCACATTATTCATCACCATTGGTTATTGTTATTTGTTTATATGCCTCTATGGAAAAATGTATTTTTGCCATGTGCAGCTGGTCTGCCACGTGCAACTTGTTCTTGTGTTTGTATACTTTACATGTGTGACTCTTTTTAACCTTCAAAATATAAATTGTCTGGTGCTCTGAATAAAGCTGGCTATTGCATGAGACTGTAGTCCATCTCAGTTATCAGCACCATTCTCCCAGGTCCCTTTAGAGCAGTAAACAAGTGGTGTCTGCACAGGGACCCGAAGTCAGCTGTGAGATAAGGGAATGGGGACCCTCAGAGAAGGAGGCAAATGAGAATAATGGGGGCAGAAACCAGGGAAGGCTTTGCTTTATGTTGAACTTGTGAACAATTTTTTAAAGAAAAGTGGGGCACAAGTATTAAAATCATAACTATTCAATTTCCTGCCAGTTCTTTATGATTATAATCCTGGTTTCCAGAAGAAGGAAATTCAGATGAATAAGTATGGAACAGAGTCTGAAAGAATATTGAAAAGGCATATAAACAAGGGGAAAATATCCCCATTCAATTTTGGGTCACTTGGGCATTAATCCACACAGTTATTAAAATACTGAAGGAAGATAAGGAGAATATTAATCATGAGGAAGAGATGGCTAATTCATTAAATAAATATAAACTGGATAATCAAACCTTAAACTTGGTAAAGAGGCAAAAATGATTTCCCCATTAAGGCAAAATTGAAAGTAAAAACAGTACCACCAATAACTATTCTGGTGACAACTCCCTTAGCTCCTTTATTGGAGCCTCCTTTAAATACATATCCTCCATTGCCTGAAAATGACCCTGAAGCATGGGGTGAGGAATCTGATATTCAATCTAATCTTAAATTCCTTCCACTTCCTGATGAGGACTTGGGAGAGCCTATGAAATAGCTAACTTTATGCAGTAACCAATCTATTTAAAACTCTAGGAGAGGCAGCATTGGACAGTCCTCAAATATTGTCTTGAGAGGCAAGGGGAAGATTCTACTTTGAATTCCAACTAAAGGAATCATTTGTGTAGCCTGTGGATCCTTCACTGCCTTTGAACTTACTTATTTTCCCCACTAAATTGTCTCCTGCAGGTATTATATCATAAGAGGAAAAACCTTTGGAATGGATTTATTTATACCACAAGGCCATAAAATACTAACTCCTCACCTTACTCTTCTTATTCAGTAAGAATCACAGTAAATCAGGAGAGGCCTCAATGTCAACAGTTATATGGATGTGATCCTTGCTATATTTCTTACTCTTAACCAAAAATCAGTTTTTAAGAGTGTTACGGCACTCTATGGATTTTCAAATTTTATTTGCAGGTTACTATGGAAGAATAGGAAATCAGCTGTTAAGCTACGAGATTTTTTTTATACAAGCTGAATTTGTGATTCAAAAATTGTCTAACCTTCTCCCATTCCACAGGAAGATATTTACTTAATTGGTGGCTCATCTAATGGTATAGGGGGGATTCACGGTCCAGATATTCATCAATCTATTAATACTTCTTTTTCTTCAGCCCAACTGGTGGAACTCACTGTTTTGATTAATCTATTATGGTTAATTCATAAATCTTTAGTGTTTCAGATTCTACTTATGTTGTAGAATTATTCCTAGCAATAGATTCATACTCGTGTACACTCTAACCTCCCTGACTTTGTTGCAGAAGGAAGTAAGCAAGTGATGCATTAACCTGCCCTATTTTTACTTCTTCAGAGGAAGGTTGGGAAGGGGTGTGCATCTGTCATTGCAGGTGGATCCACTGAAACATTATGGATTCCTCTTTGACTCCTCCCACCTCAGGCCATCAAGAACGAAGGCCATCCTCAGGAGGATGAAGAGACAGTGGAAGTCACCAGAAAGATAGCAAACCTCCAGCCAAAAGGCAAAAAGAAATACAGACCATATCATCAGAAGTCAAGTCTGCCCACCTGGCCCTATGCTCCAAGGGAGAAGTCATTCTATGAAACACAGAGCCCTATGTCACACAAGAATCTCTTTCTGGTGATGTTAGCTGCTTTGACCTGTGCATCTGCAGTGAATGCCTCTGGGCATGTGTATTGGTCTCATGTTCCTCATTCTCCTTTGCCTCAACTTGAAGATTGGATGGATCCAGTTCCTGTTAACTTTTTTTTTTCAGAGCTGAGGACCGAACCCAGGGCCTTGTGCTTGCTAGGCAAGCGCTCTACCACTGAGCTAAATCCCCAAGCCCCTGTTATCTTTATTAATGACTCTGTGTTTATACCTGGATCTTGGGACTGTAATAGATTCATCCGTTCATCTAAAGAAGAAACTGCATCTAATTTTTCTTGGTATTTGAATCACTTCCCATTTACATAAGACATCATAGTATGTGTGTTCCTATTAAAGGCAAATATGAGATTACATTCTACAAGATACCAGAACTACTAATCATATGTGTTTCTTTTCAAGCTATTCTCTAGATTTTTTTCTGATCAATATAAGAATGTAACCAATAGAACCGGACATAGTTTGTATCTCTGTTCTTGGTGAGAGAGTATTACACACAAGCTTAATGACAACTAGATTTATCTACAGCATCTCAAATCAAAGTCATTCTGAGTATCTTTCTATTAAAAAATAAAAAGGCGGGGGGAAGATATTGGAACATGGTGCAAGAATGGAGTCATGTGAGGAGAATTCTGAGTGCTTGTGAGAAAACTCCAAGAAAACAAGACAGGAGCCTTGTTGTAGTGGGTAGCCATTCCAGCTTTAATCTGGAAGTTCCAACCCCACTGAGGCTTCGGCCAATGTCACGCCTACAAGGCGGGGCCAAGGGAGGACCCTGGAGACCTGAGATCTGGATGGGCAGCGCTCTCTCTGTTCCTGGACCATCGACACTAGAGGTAGACCGAGCAGAGCTCCAGAGAACACCGCTGGACTACAATACACCTTCCCCAGGCCCCGCGGCCTACCTATCCCTTCATTTGTAAGTTACCCACTAAATAAATATTCCTTTTAACTATGTGGAGTGGCCTTAATAATTTCACCAATAGCTTGTGATCTCAGTTTCTTCAAAAACATGGAATTGTTCTTGGAATGTGCTTTCCTGCTCCTCCCAGGTGTAGCAGACAGGAGTGAGTTTACTCCAGATTACTTATTACAACTGGCTATTGTTATTTGTTTATATGCCTCTATGGAAAAACATGTTTTTCCACATGAAGCTTGTCTGCCATGTGCTGCTTGTCTTTGTGATTGTACATTTTACTCACATGACTCTTCAGAGTATAAATTGTATGATACTCTGAATAAAGATGGCTACTGCATGAGCCTTTAGTCTGCCTCATTTGTTGGCTCTGTTCTCTCAAGTCTCATTGCCTTTAAAGTGGTAAGCACCAGTGTACCTAGCTTAGGGATGAAAGTCACATCTTTAGTTGGTGACAGAACAAATGTTGAAAGGGATTTCTCTGGTATATTTTTCCTCTTAAAAACTATCTGGTTCCAGCCTATCTCCCCAGCTTTGCTTCATAGGCTTTATCTTCATGAATCTTGTGCTTCAGTCAACAGTTTGTTTGCTATGTCAAATAATTTCCTAACTTTCTGTCTTGGTGGTGATACCTTCTGTTTTCTTTCCTGCTACCTCAACAGGTCCAAATGTTACCTATCCTCTGAGTTCCAATTCAAATGTCATTCAGTTTGCTTAGAATTGACTTCAACCTTCTCTGTGCATCTAAGATTCTTCATACTGAACTTTGGCACAGGAAGGACTTTTACAATGGTTTGGCCAGGGACAGGAAAAAACAATAGAGCCTGTACTTTAGTTGGTTTCCTAAAGCTCTATCAGCCTGCCAGCTTGTCAGAAAAATATGAGACAATGGATATGAATGGGCCCCTTGAACTGTGTCATCATTGTTTAGCAAAGTAGATACCTTTGAAGGTGGGATTATTTTCAGATGAGCACATTTCTATTTTTCATGTACATGTTAAAAAGCTAGAAATGTCAAAATTGAACAAGCAAAGAGTCAAGTAGTAGAAGGTAATGTAGTCAAACAAAATATTGACTTTTTAATTGATGCATAAGCAATCATGGTCTTGAATTTCTATTGTTTTTATGACAGAGAAACATATAATGACTAGAAAAGTGAGAACAATTTCTTAGAAATAAGTATGTAAACTCATAGCTTGTGTTTAATTTCAAAATCTGTGTTCATTTAAAAACGCCAAAAAAGGGCTTATGCTCTTTGCTGTTCGAGTGATAAGGCCACAATGCTATAAAATGAAGGGTGGCTACAAGCCCAGGTTTTATTTATGTCTATGTGTGCAAGTAGAAAAACCACCTCCTTGTTAGAGGATGGCACTCAAAACCCTTTAGAGAGACAGTGACATCTGCTATGGGGGAGTCACACTTGGGACAACTTGATTGACCATTTTTGGCATATGCTGGTCTAAATTGGCTCATCTATTGGCTAACAATCTTTTCTGAATTAGTTCCAACTCTCCAGCAGGCACATTTCCATCTGGTTAAGTTTAGAACTCAAGCTGTGTTTTTTTTAAGGGAAAAAACCCATACCTTGCACTGATACTAGTGTAGGCAAAAGGTTCTTACTGATATCACCCTGGTCCTCCTTTAAGATGCATTTTTCATTTGTGTTTGCTTAAATCCCAAGGTGAATGATGTGCTTGCTGGGATTCTTGGAAGAGCAAGGATAGTGTTTTGAGGTTTCCTTTCTTTTGAAAAGAAGACACAAATGGAGCTAAGGAAGAAGAAAATGCTCGCATCTGCAGATACTGGCGCACTTTAGTTTGTCAGGTGTCTGTGTTCTCTCAGGGGAGAGAGGTGGACTTCATAAACAGCTGCTTACTGCAGACAGAGCCTTCTGCTGTTTGGTTCTCTCATTGTTTCTACCTCATGCACTAGCCTATGAGACAGTATATCATAGTGTAAAGTCACACAGATGATTAGAAGAGAGATGACAATAAGCAAAGCCATGTACCAGCAGGATAGTAAATCAGAGGCCTGAAGGCTTTGTCTTACAATCAGCTCAGTCATGAATCTGGTGGGCTTTTCTTAACACTATGTTCTGCACTTCTGGGTATAAATTCCCCTGGCAGAGCTGACTGGTTTAGGGATGGAAGGGAAGATGAGTTAGAAGATTGAGAGACTTTGTTAGGGTTTCTCAGAATATGTTCACAGCCCTGATCTTGACAAAGCAGTCAAAGATACAGCTCAGTACTCTGTGCTTCTTTCACAGGGTTGGGGTTTAGGGGGTGTCTCATAGTCGTTACAACTTTGTGAAAACACTTTTCACTGGATTTCTCATCTTCATCCGGTTAGCAATTTCTGGTATGGAAATCTAAGAGTGTTCAGATTTTTTCAATCAAATATTTTTAATTGTAAAATAAATTCAGGCTCACACAGAGTTTCAAAAATAATAGTTATGTCATACACTTCCCCCAGCTTTTTTCGATAATAACATAACTATAGGACATAATCAAAACCAGGACATTGACAGTGGCACAGTACTACTAACTAAACTGTAAACATCATCCAGATTTCAGTCAAGATTGATTGGATGGGGTATATTTCTTTTAAAATGTTGGGACTATAACACAGAGTCTCACACATAATAGTAAGTATTCTACTTGTTACCCTTGGAGTTCTAGTTTATAAATGCAATTTTATTCCCATGTAACTATCACCATTATCAGGATACAAAAACCATTTTATCACTAGAAAGAAGCCCCCTCTCCTTTTATAATCAGGTCCAATAGGAGTACTCAAGTTGAACTAAGTTTTATCCTCTCTGATGTGATGGCCTCCATCAGGAAATACTCCCTTGAAGATGTGTTCCTAGTTCAAACAGCCATAGCTGTCCTCTAAAAGAGCATGGTTTTTCCTTTATGTCCCTGGCACAAGTGGGAACAGTTTCTTCATTGCTTGGTTTGCCTTAGAAAAATCTGTAAATTAAATGTTTAATATTTTTAAGACTTGAAAACATATATGAAGGATAAATACAAAGAAAATAAAATACAACACTCGTGTGTGTGTGCACACACACAAGCGCGCACGCGCGCGCGCACACACACACACAGACACACACACACATCAAGCTTCTGCAGAACTTATTTCTCATTTCACATTAGTTAACTTGCTTACAAGAATCTCAAGCTGTGTCTGACAGTCTAGTCTGTTTTCTTAGATCTTTGTCCTTCAGTCCCTGCCTTCTGCCATTACAACTTCTTAGACACCTGGGCAGCTTACTTGTTCTCTGAAGGTGCCAATCTATCTCCTGTTATTTGTGAAATGGCTATTCCTTTCTTTCCCTTCTTCCATCAAGTACTCACACCTCTAATCCTAAATAGTCATCCACTAGGTATGGATTCTCATTTGAGTTTTTAGTCTAAGTAAGTGGTGAGTAACATAACCAATATTCTTATTTTGTTGGTGAAGCCTCTAGTAGTGATTAATATAGTAGTGGCATAAGGCTATGTTAAATTCTTCTAGTATAGACTTCCATGGAGTAATAATGACTCTAAGTTGCAGGGCATGTCCTCACTGGTTTGTCACTAAGAGGTTCTTCTCTATACACTTAAACTCCAGGAGAAAAGACTAAATTAGTTTTTGCTTGCAATATAACAACAGCAACAGCAACAAAACCCTACAAACTTAACTGCTGAAAACAACACTTATTTATCACTTCCTAGATTTATAGAAGTCCAGGCATGGGGGAGCTGCATTTCTCTGCTCAGAGTCTCATGAGACTGAAATAAGAATGTTGGCCAGGCTGCATGCCTTTCTGGGGACTCTAGGGAATAATTTGCTTCTTAGCTCATTCAGGTTATTGGAGAATTCATTTCCTTGCAGCTGTATGACAGAAGTACATATTTTCCTGCTAGCTGTAAGCTGGAAATGTTCCCAGCTCCTTCAGGCTGTCCATCTCCATTAGGAACTCACAATATAGATGGTTGTTTTATTCCAGGCCAGATGAAACGCATCATTTTTACTTCTTCTCCCCACTGCCCCAGTCTGAGAAAATTCTAGTTTTAAAGCATTCAAACAATTAAGACAGGCCCACTATCTCCCTATCCTAAAATCAGATGTGCCACATGATTATAACCCAATCACAAGAGGAAGATTTATCATTTCCCCAGTTCTGGAGATCTTATATATGATATGTACTTGAAGGGAACAGCAACCAACACTGGTAAACATCCTTGCTATGTATACTGGGCTGACCTGGAAATCACAGAAATCTGCCTGTTTCTGGCACTGGAGTGCTAGTATTAAAAGGTATGCACTGCCATACTCCAACATTTTCTTTCTTTTTAAATCCTTTCCCCCTCTCCCATTTATTAGTTCTTTGAGAATTTTGTATAATGCATTTTGATCACATTGCCCCACCCTATCCCCTACTTCTCCCAGATCCATCCTCCCCATCCCACCCAACTGTATCCTTTTTTTTTTTGACCCATCGAGTCCAATTTATACTGTCTGTATACTCTTGGATGTGTGGTCTTCACTACGGAAATCTGACGCTCCCTTTCACAGCAGCTATCAATGCCAATAGTTCCTTAGCTAGGGGTGAGACTTTAGGTCCTTCCTCCCGTCTCCATACTGGAATTTTGTATGGCTTCAGCTTCTATCAGTCTTGTGCATGCTGTCTCAAATGCTATGAATTCATATAAGCAATTGCTCTTCTGTGTCCAAAAAAAAA
>CABHPQ010105200.1:12033-48597 GCA_902168405.1 Peromyscus aztecus
CCCCCCCCCCCCCCGCATCAAGGCTCTACAAGGTGTGCCCCCACAGGTAGTGGGCTCCAGAAAGCCAGCTCATTCACCAGGAATGGATCCTGCTCCTACTGCCAGGGGGTCTCTTAAGTAGAACAAGCTACATAACTGTCTTGCTTATGCAGAGGGCCTAGTACAGTCCCATGGAGGCTCCACAGTTCACTGTTTTTATAAAGCTATTGTATGTAATAACCTCATCTATACCCCTTGTATTTCTTTTGATTCCAAATGGAAGCTGGTTTGTACAATTAAAGGAAGGATTGTGGCTTGAGTTTTCCTGCCTGGCCCACGGTCAGGATAAATCTCTTTCACCTGCCATTCCCACAGCCGCTCAGACCCAACCAAGTAAACACAGAGACTTATATTGCTTACAAACTGTATGGCCGTGGCAGGCTTCTTGCTAACTGTCTTTATATCTTAAATTAATCCATTTCTATAAATCTATACCTTGCCACATGGCTCGTGGCTTACCGGCATCTTTACAAGCTGCTTGTCCTGGTGGCGGCTGGCAGGCAGTCAGTGACTCCCTCTGCCTTCCTGTTCTTTTTATTCTCTCTGTTAGCCCCGCCTATACTTCCTGCCTAGCCACTGCCAATCAGTGTTTTATTAGCAACACATTTGCCATACAGAACATTCCACAGCAAAGGATGGCATTATCCTCTTAAATCAACCTCAATACCTGACAACTAACATGTAGCATTTACAGAAAGTATAAGACTCTTAAATTGTTCTTAGATGAAATATAACAGGACAATCACTTTGTTTAATATTTTTAGCAGAGAAAATATAGATTTATTCAGGAAAAAAAAAAACCTCCCAAGAGTGAGAGGGCCACCAATAGAGGAATAATTTGAATTTAGCATTTTAGGTTTAAGACAGGGTCTTGCTATAGCCCAAGCTGGCCTCAAATTCAAAGCAATCCTCCTGCCTTGCCCTAAAAAGCAGAACTTAACAGTTTTAATATTTTTCAGATATATTCTCAGTATATAAATCTGGCTAGCCTGGAACTCAATATGCAGACTGGACTGATTTTAACCTCACAGTGATCCACCTGCTTCTGCCTCCCAAGCACTAAGACCAAAGTGCATACCACCATACCCAGCCCTTTCAGCTTTTAAAAATGTTCATTATATTACACAAAAATGTCATTGTGTTGGTGGAATGGCATTAGAATCACACTGAAATAATATCAATTGTTAGTAAAAATTATTCCATTTTCTTATAAAGAAATACATCTTTTAAAAGAATCTGTACTACATGCCCAGGTAGAAAGGCTATTAACACCTATATATTGATATTTGTGTCTCTCAAAGGAAATGATTCATAATTATTTTGTTTTCTGCTATATAAAGTTTAGAAAACAGACTTCTGAAATGTCAATGGGGAAACCTGGACAAGGATGATGATGGTTACACAGTACAACCAGGTCCTTTCAGATTATCACATAAATTCCTAATAACCACCTGAGCTGGACTGGGAGACAGGAACCACCGTGAAAATGACAAGGTGGCTAGATGTCTCTTTTTTGAACTAGTGAGGCGTTCAGTTTCTAAGTTATGTTGTACTTAGATTTCAGTTTTGATATGTAGTAGGCATGTTCCAATGCTTTGATTCTAATGTTTTAGTTCTTACTTTCTCTCTCCAAACCCTGGGAACAAGCCTGAATCAGTCGAAGGTAAAAAAGAAGGAAAAAGTAAGCTCCAGCCCTCTTTCTCCTTTTGTTTTCCTTTGAAAATGTACCTCTCTCCTTCTCTAAAGTCTGAAGCGTCTTAAGATACTGGGGGATCATTTAGCTCCCTCCTTTGTACCAATGATAGCTGACGATCGCTAGAATGATCTACACGTAAAAGTGCTTGCGCTTGCATGCCTTGCTCTTCTCAGTAGTTCAGATGTTAGTTGCTTGTACATTGCAGCTGTCTTTTGTGTGCATGCCTACAAACCTGTTCTCATCAACATTATAATGACAATTTAATTAGAGATTTCCAAAATCAAAGAAGTATTCATTTGAAGGGGAAAAGAGCTGCTATTTCTTGAAAACCAGGCTAAACATTCTGCAAACCTGCTTCACAAAGAAAAATTAAAACGAAATATTGTCAAGTAGGTAAGTGTTGATGAGACTCTAGTCAAAAGTTAGGAAAGAAACTCCAAGAATTTAGGAGTCTGAGATCAGAATGCTTCCATGTTTTCTGATGCATTCTTTCTACACTAACGAAACCAGAACCGGAAATCAAACAGATAGCATTATCAGTGTGCCTTATGGAGGACTCCAATAAGTGGACATCCACTCCAAGAGTCTTCCCACAGAAGGAAAACATTTGTGACTATTTAAATTTTAAACAAGTTTAAGCAATGTTTTTATTATGATCCTTATTTAATCATATTTTTGTATTAATTACTCAACTATAGTTCTTAATTGGATCAGAAGAGGGAACACATATTATAGTTTGTTTTTTTTTTACTATAACTGCTATTATTATTGGCTTGGCAGTAAGTCTGTTTACCAGCTGAAACATGTCAGCAGCCTCACAGAAGTTTTTTAAATGCAGTTTTATTTATTTATTTATTTATTTATTTATTTATTTATCATCATCATCGTCATCATCATCATTATCATCATCAAGGCAGGATCTTCCTGTGTAGCTCAGGCTAGCCTAGAAATAGTCACGTAGCCCATGTTGACCTGAAACACATAATTCCTCCTCCTTAGCCTCTTGAATGCTGAAAATTTTGAAAGGAAGAGGTCTATTGGTCAGGTGGCAGTTAAGAAGCTGCCTTCAGCTTCTTCTGCCTTGACTTCCCTGTCATGATGGAATGTACCCTTGAACTGGAATAAAAAAGAAATCCTTCCTCCCTTTTCTCAGGGTATTTTGTCAAAGCAACAGGAAAAGTATCTAATTCCACTATGTAAATTGTGAATGCAGGCACTACATCATTTAAACAGATATTACATTGAGTTTGAATATACTTCAACCATTAGGGATTGTAATATTATACACATAAATTTATGTTTAAATTATTAAATACTGCCCATAAAATGTCAAAAAGCACAGTTAACTCTGAACAGTATGATGTATTATGTGAATTCCATTAGGTTTTATTCTAGTTTGGAACTAGTAAGTGTAAGACAAATCTTAAAAGGTCTTATTGATAAAAACAAACCCAGGGCCAGGCATTGGGGTGAATACTGGAAGATCAGAGAGACAGACACAAGCCACAGCTGACCTCACCTTGACAACTTCTCAGCCAATGGTTTCCTCAAACTGGAAGCCTCTGAGTCCTCATTTGAATGGATCTCAGCTGAACCGCTGTTAAAAGCCTAAAAGCATAACCCGGCTCTAGCTCCTGGTCCTCACGCCTTATATACCTTTCTGCTATCACTTCATGGGATTAAAGGCGTGTGTCACCATGCCTGGCTGTTTCCAGTGTGGCTTTGAACTCACAGAGATGGATCTCTGTCTTCGAAATGCTAGGCTTAAAGGTGTGTGTGCCACCACTTTCTGGCCTCTATATCTAGTGGCTGTTCTGTTCTCTGACCCCAGATAAGTTTGTTAGGGTACACAATATATTGGGGAACACAATATCACCACAAGTAAGTGAGAAAATGTTGAAGGGAGCCATTAGACTGTGGGTCTCTTTGAATCACTTAAATATATGGAATATACTCTATGAAAGAGCAAAGAATAATTTTATTATGATTAGTTTAATGCAGGTAAATTTTCACTTTATTAAATGTCTGATTATAGATCCAAAATTACTGATTCAGAATAATATATGTTTGGTATGTCAAGTTTTTCATTTTATAAAATTAAATTGCCTGTCATATATTTGTTTATCTTTATGTCATTAAAGGGTTTTTCAAGTATATTTGGAATTATAGTCATCAACCTTTCATGACAAAAGAAAGGAATTGTCTCTTATCAAGGAAATGCCATTTGTAAGGAAGTCATTTCAACTTGACAGTTAAGAGACTCTATCTGCTCTAAGATATAGAAGGTCACTTTGGAAGATAAGAGTAAGTTGAGGGTGCTTGTGTGTGTGTGTGTGTGTGTGTGTGTGTGTGTGTGTGTGTGTGTGTATGCTTCACAACCAAACATGAGCATGTAGAAGCCAGAGGAAGATGTTGGAAGATTCTTTGATTATTGTCTGTCTAATCCTTGAACGTGAAGCTCAGTATTTTGTTTAGGATGATTGGCGCTGGTACCTGCCTGATTATGCCCCAGAACTCTGGTTACAGGCACATGATGTCATGTTTGGCTCTGTGTGGGTGCTGGGAATCTGAACTCAGGTCCACTTTTCATACCAAGTGTCCGTCCCCACTGAGCCATTTCCTCTGCACCAGGAAATCTATTTCTAGAGCCTTGGTTTACTCTGTGAAATTGGGAAGCAACAGACTAGGCATAGTGTAATGCATGGTGTGTAATGAATATTCACTGAATTTGAAGATGGATGTAGACTAAGTGGGGGTCATCTAAACTAGTTTTGATAGAGATTGTGAAAAGGAGTTGACCTCGGAAATGTAGAAAGGTTGCCAGAGAGCACAGAGAGCCTATTTGAGGCTGAGGATCAAAACGTTTTAGCAGAATCAATCTGTTCTAATTCCGCTTTTCAACAATGTTCCATTCGAAAAAGAAGAAAACAGTTGATCCATGTTTAAGGTTTTGTCAGATGATTGTGGTGGCACAAATACTTAGGGATAAGGGAGTTTCAATTTTAGACAGAATGTGATTGAAATACAGACTGTGGAATCTAAACTGAATTAGGAGGAAAGTAAGGCAAGATGAGGCTTGTAGATGTAGAGAAAATAGAAGTGTCAATTGTGGATGTCCAAGATAATGTAAGAGAGGCCATAGAAGGAATAGCTGTGCAAATAAGCCAGAAGGGAAAGGAAAGAATGGGATGCTCAATAAGCTCTCTATTTATATTTCTATAGGTGATTTATATACATCGTATATTATTTTATATATATGCCTAGCTTATATATGTAAATAGCTTTTATATATGTATATATCTTTATTTGTTGTTGATGTGCACTGTGTGAAGATATATTGCTGTGATTGGTTTAATAAAAAGCTGAATGTTCAATAGCTAGGTAGGAGTTATAGGTGCGATCTCTGGGTAGAGAAAGGAAGAGGAGGAGGAATCCAGGAGTATGGAAAGATGCAAGGAGACATGGAGGAAACAGGGTGAGTGGTATGTAACAGAATGTAGATTAATAGAAATGGGTTAATTTACATTATAAGAGCTAGTTAAAAACCTAAGGGTAAGCTTTCATTATCATTAATTATCTCTGTGTCATTATTTGTGAGCTGGCGACCCAAAGAAAAATTAGACTACATTTACTTATGAACAAACAGTGCTACTCAAAGTCTATCAGTCTCCTCTTAAGGCATTAGACCTTCCTTCTGAAATTTCAACGTGGTCACCTGTAGGGATCCTGTATTGCTTTACTAGGAATTCAAGATTAATAGAGTCAAACAATAAAGAAGTATCATTTTAGGTTATTTACAGTATACAGAGACATTTTTATGACAAATACTACTTAAGAAATGAAAGAGCAACTAACTGAATTCTTTCCTCTACGAGAAAACCTTACTGAACAATTGTCTGTGAACCAAGACTGAAAAATATAGCTGAAACACATGAGGTGTTAGATAAAGTCCCACGATTGTTCAAGTTGGATTAGTTATGGGAGGCTATAGAAGAGGAGAAAAAATGAGTTCTGTAAACTTTATTGAATTGACCTGTTGCTCTCATTCAAGACTCAAGGAAGTTCTCACTACATTCAGCTGCCCAGAAATTGAAGGCAGGTAGAGATGAACTGTTTTTGTTTTTTTTTTTTTTGGCTTCACTATTTCTGGCTGGCTACATCATACTAGTAAAGTTAAGAGAGTGAAGTATTGAACGTTGATTTGCCAGACATATGGAGATTTCAAAAATATCTGCATGGAATGAGACCCTAAAACTTCGTTAGACTAACCACAATGAAATGTACGATAAGATGCAGCCAAATCTTTCAAGAAATGCATCAGGCCTGAAGGCCAGTCACTACTGGCATCTTGGCTTTTTAGTTTTGGTTGTTTCTTACCTAGTGTGGTGCCCAAGCTATATACCCAGGTTTTGATGCCCACTGTTGTAGGTCACACTTCAGGGAAGCAAAGAGTTAGTGCTCTTCTGAGAAGAATATGGAGAGATACAGGAAGAAAGACAAGAAAGCTAAAGGCAAATGTGGTTCCATTTGGAGAACTTATCCCTAGCAGCTTTGATGTACAATTACACCACGGTAGGGCACATGTCTAAACAAAGGGATTACTTTATTTTACCCCTCATGGTCTTAGGGGAGACAAGATGGGTAGAAATTCTTCCTTTTGGTTGAGGGAGGTTTTTTTTGGAAAAAAGCTTACCTTCTGAGCCTTCAGCACCTAACATTCAGCAATACAGGGGAAGGGATACACCAGCTCAGTGAAGGAATCTGGCTAGACCATTGGCAGCAGTTACTATACCAACTAACTTTATCTAATTACCCATTCTTCACTACCTCAGGCACCTTTTTCTCCCCATCTCCCCACCCCGATATCTTTTTCACATGAATTCTCATTTCTAACACTATGAGGCTTCAACAAAATGGACATATTATCTTTTCCATAGTGTTGAATACTTTGTTTCTTCTAAATTCTGAAGGATAGCATGGAACTATGAAAGATAAGCTAGTGTGCACACTACATGAACACAATCCTTTGTCTTCAGTATCACATTTGTCTCTGGTAGACACATTCTTGACAATAAATTATGCCAAAGAAGCATGTATTAAAAAGTAGAATTACAATTGCATTCCATTGCAGTATCATTTTTTTTATTGTGGTAGCCTGAAGGCAAAGTGTTAAGTGGTTTCATTGTCTCTCTTGCATTCAGTTTTCAGGACCACTGTAAACTTTTATAGTTGGGCATGATAACTTTTGACAAGCAAACTGAATAAGTACATAAATAATAAAATAGAATCAAAATTAATGACCTAGATGTAGCATAATCAGGACAACTTAGGGAAGGTTAAATTAAAAAAAAAATAGGAAAATAAATGTAATGTTTGTTGGCATGAAGAAAGTTTCATGTTCTTATTTCCCAAGCAATTATTGGTAATTCTATTTTAATTGTTCTTCTCAGACTCAGTATGATTCCAAGTTTGGGACATTAGAATAATAGAAATGGACTATGCAATGAATCTCAGGTTGTAAAGAGAAATCCTAGAAAAAACGGTTTATTTTTGTGTCTGTGTGTTTGTCTGTGTGTATGCTGATGCTCATGAAGGCCAGAAAAGAGTGCTGGATCCTTTGATGGTTTTGATGATGTAACGAGGATTTTTCAACTTGATTTTTTTTTTAAAGTTAAAATCTGGGAAACCTGGGACTGGGGATATGGCTCAGTAGGTAAATGCTTGTTCTGCAAGCATGAGTACCAGGGTTTGAATCCTCAGCACTCATGTAAAAAGCCTGGTATATATGCAGAGGGCCAGTTGTTTAGCTTGAGCTGTTTAGGCCTCCTCCCTCCCCCGGCAGTGAGATTGAGATTTGTCTGTAGTGCATTAGTGCATGAGCGGGCTTTTTGGAGCCCAGTGCCTATGGTGGGGCACCTCGCACAGCCTTGGTGCAGGGGGAGGAGCTTGGACCTGCCTCAACTGAATGTACCAGGCTCTGCTGACTCCCCATGGGAGGTCTTACCCTTTTGGAGGAAGGGGAAATGGGGGTGGGTTGCCGGGAGAAGGCTGGGCCGGGAGGAGGGAGGAGAGGGGGAACTGTGGTTGGTATGTAAAATGAATAGAAAATTTCTTAATAATAAAAAAAAAGGAAAAGAAAGGCCTGGTGTAATAGTGTACATCTGTAACCCGAGCTTTGAGGAGGCAGAGACAGGAAATTCCTGGGAGCTTGCTGAACAGCCAGGCAGCCTATTAGAAACAATAAGCTTCAAGTTCACTGAGCAACCCTCTCTCAAAAGATTGAAGAAAATCACTGATGCTGACCTCTGGTTTTCACATGTGGAAAGACAGGTGGCTTCACCCTCACACCCTTGTACATACACACGTGAACTACATTTCCCAGGTTTTAATTTTTTTTTTTAGAAAAGCAAGCTGAAAAATCCTAGTTACTTCCATTTACTTGGAAACTTAATTCTGTAGTCCAAAGTCTGTCTGCTAATTATTTCTCCTTCATATAAAAAGCAAGCAAACAAACAAACAACCTAAACAAAGCCATTTTAAGCATTCTACAGCTTTCTAATGACACAATTAAAACTAATAAAAAGGTAGTTCATGACTGTTTTACAGAAGCTAATTGCAAAATATTCACAATTAAAATAAAAGGGTTTCTAATGAGTATAAACAAATCATTTAAGCAGGGCATGTTCTAGGCTGCTAAGGAAACAGGGAGGAAAAGGCAGTGTTTTCTCTCTGAGAAATTTTAATTATATGTGACAACACATAAAGCAAATGGAAGTTAATGAAATTTATTAATGTATTTAAAGTAAGCAATAATCCATAAACCATTAAAAAGATCAACCACCAAGATCAATCAACTACTATTGGTAGTTGATGGTTGTTGAGGGAAGCAAAAGAGTCATTTCATTAGGGGTGTGGTCACTAGTACATGGTTCATGCCACAATAGATGGTTCTGCATCCATGTGCACACAGATGGCACTAATCAATTCAGTTGGTTATAAGAAATAAAGGCACTAAGTTGGGAAGATGTGTTGGGGTGGGGAAACTCAGAGGAGTCAGAAGGAAGACTGGGGTGGATATGATCAATATACATTGAATAGACATCTGGAATATACAATGATGTATGAAATTGTTTTATGTTTTGATTTGAAAAAGATTTATCTTCTAATTTTAAATTTATTTGTGTGTGTGTGTGTGTGTAGGGGTCCTCAGAGGTGAGAAAGATGGCAGATCTCCTGGGCATAGTGATGTGAGTTGAACTTGGGTCCTCTGGAAGAGCAGCAAGCTCCCTTAACTGATAAAGCATCACTTATTCCTCACATGTATGAAATTTACAATGAATAAATTAAAAATATAAACCACAAGGACATTCATCTTCACACTCAGAAGTTACTTTAGACAGATGCTAGCTTGGTGTTTAACAAGCTCTTTTCTTATTTTGAGGGCTGAGAATGGAACCCAGAATTTAATGCTTGTTAGACCGGGCCTCTACCACTGAGCTACACATTGTTCTTTAGTAAGCTTTTCAAACTTGCAAACATTTCATGATCCACATACTATTTCTTTCTGTTATTGTGGTTGAGTAGAGATACATACAGCCTTGTTCTTTCCCTCCTCTATACATCTCAAAATATCAGTTTATCACACTGATTCTCAATTAATTCAGCACATCACCATGATGAGGGTTTGTTAACACAGTCTACTGGGTATCACTCAGTGGTTTTTATTCAGTAGTCTGAGATGAGCCTGAGAATCTGACATTTCTATTTTAACAAGAACTTAAAGATGCTAAGCTCTAAAATCTCACCAAGCTTATTCTTGATGCAGTGTCCTCAGGTGCATGGCTCCCCCTGCTTTGAGTTGAATATTTTTGTTCTCTTGCTGGCTCCCATGCATCTCCTCTGCCTAAATACTACAACCACAGCAAGATCATTCCTGGTTGTTCAACCTAGAGTAAGTGTCCCGATTTTTCTCACTTTCTACACTCTAATCTCAAATTTCCAAGTAAGTATTTGCTTGCTCCAAGTAAGTATTTGTTTATTCACTAGTGATTCTTTTCCAAGATCTGAAAGCTTAGTAAGGGAAGGCAACTCTATACATTTTTTCCAACAGGATATTTCTGTAACTGGTATATGAAAATCCTCAATACTTGTATAGTAGATAATAAGTGGATTTATGTAGAAGTAGAGATTGTGCAAGGCTCTAGGTTCTGAACCCTATCCTGAAACAAAAAGAAACAAATCTTTAAAGAATTTGCTTAATTACTAATCCTGTAGACCAACAGTTATTGTCAAATTGCTGCATAAATCTTACAAGAAACCTGATCATTTGCTTTGATATCCCTATTTGTTTTTTTTCTCCTTTTCTTTTTATGTCTACCAGTTGACTTTATGTTGGAAACATGTTTAGTGGCCATTTTCCAAATAATTGCTACTTCTCTAGCAAAGATAAAAAGCTTCATTTTGGTATTGACTAGGAATAACTTCATAAAAAGAAACAAAGGGAAAAACAAGTAAGTGACCTATTTAAGGAACATGCTGCTGAGACAACTTGGTACATCCTCTAAAATATATTTTTTGTTTGTTTTGAGACAGTTTTAGCCCATCCTGGCCTGGAGCTTATTATTACATTGCTGTGGGATGTTCTGTATGGCAAATATGTTGCTAATAAAACACTGATTGGCCTGTGGCTAGGCAGGAAGTATAGGCGGGGCTAACAGAGAGAATTAAAAGAACAGGAAGGCAGAGGGAGTCACTGACTGCCTGCCAGCTGCCAGCCAGAACAAACAGCATGTGAAGATGCCGGTAAGCCACGAGCCATGTGGCAAGGTATAAATTTATAGAAATGGATTAATATAAGATATAAGAACAGTTAGCAAGAAGCCTGCCACGGCCATACAGTTTGTAAACAATATACGTCTCTGTGTTTACTTGCTTGGGTCTGAGCGGCTGTGGGACTGGCAGGTGAAAGAGATTTATCCTGACTGTGGGCCAGGCAGGAAAACTCAAGCTACATTACATAGTCCACACTGACCTTGAATTTGTGGTAATCCTCCTGTTTTAGCTTCCCCATGCTGGGATTGAAGGTCTGTATGGCAATACCTGGTTTGGAGGGTACTTAATAAGACTACATCAAAAACTAAAAAAAGTAGAATACTATGAGCCAGGATCACTATGTAGAATTGTGTGATGGTTTGAATAAAAATGCTCCCCATAGGCTCATAGGGAGTAGGACTATTAGGAGGTGTTGCCTTGATGGAGTAGGTGTGGCCTTGTTGGAGGTAGTATGACACTTGGGGCAGACTTTTAAACTTCAGAAATGCAAGCCAGGACTAGCAGCTCACTGTCTCTTCCTGCTGCCTGTGGATCCAGATGTAGAACTTGCAGCTTCCTCTCTAGCATCATGTCTACCTGCAGGCTGCCATGCTTCCTGCTTTGATGTCAATAACAGAAATAGAAAGTCACACAAGACCCAGTGTGGATAAGGTCGGGGATACTATATAAAGTAGAAGATAGTAATTACATTCTTTGCATAGCCACAGGCTAAAATCATATCTTAGGAAGATGCCTCTTTGGAGGTGACTCCTCACATTATTTCAGGATAAACTGTCTTTCCTCACCCTTCTACTATGCAAAGTAAGGTCTTCTTGAACTAGACATTGGAGTGTAGTATATGAAACTGACACAGGAAGACAAAGGATGTATAAAAGAAGGATAGATGTATATAGAGAGTTTGAACAATAGGTAGGGAATCACAGTACACATTTGAGGAAGAATAAATAATTTTTTGTAACTTGAATTATGAAGTGAAGAGTTGTGGTAAAAGATGAATTTTGCACATTTTCTTAGAGTATGATTATAATTCATCTTTGTTAAACTTGCCCTTGAAAAGTAGACAATGAAACTTTTTGCAAATGGAAATGAATGTCATGTCTTCTGTAACTCCTATAGTCCAGTGTAATCAGTAATTTGGTTGAAAAAACTCATGATTCATCTGTGTACTATACACATATGTACTATGTATATACTATCTATGCACCTGGACTCTCAGCAGCCTCATAGTCATTAGCAAAGAAAGCAGAAAATTTTGTGGTATATTATAAAACATTGTATGGGGTAGAGAGATGGACTAGCAGTTAAGATCACTTGCAGTTAAGATCTGGGTTAAGAACCTGGGTTTGGTTCCTTGCACCCACACGGTGGCTCTTAACCATCTGCAACTGCAGTTCCGGAGGATCTGATGTCTTTTCATGGCCTCCCTGGGTACCAGGTATGCACATGGTGCAGACACACATGCAGGCAAAACACTCATAAACATAAAATAAACTTTAAAAAATATACAATTCATGCTAGGAGAAGTTGTGTTATAGGGTTCAGAAAGTGCAAAAAAGGATGCCGAGGCATGTTAGGCAAGGACTCCTGAGTAAATAAGATGACTAAATTTATTCAGCGAGAGGAAATAACAGAAAAGTCATGATCCTCTGAAGAAAGCATGTTCATCTACAGAATGTCATGGAGATCACTGTAGCTCATGGACATTGTTCACATAGATAAGCAAAAAGTAGCAAAGGGCAGAAACAGGATGGTAGCAACTGGGAACAAATTATCCATAAACAAGTCTTCAAGGATTTTAGGAAATTTCAAGAGAATATTCCTCTGTGATTTTATGCATATTTGTTTATATATTCATTTATTCTGAATGTAGACTGGAATATGTGTTGTATTCCAGGAATGTTCCAGTTACTGGGGATAGTGCTGCACACAAGTGTTTGTGATTATATAGCTTAACTGTTATGTCTATTTTCTCATATAAACAATAACTACTGTTATGTAAGTGTATAAAGAAACAAATAGCAAGCTTAATGTATGCATAGCTCTAAGTTATAACATTATTTTGCCAAGAAAATACATAAAAGTGAAGTAATGCATATGTATATATAATCAGTGCAAAGAAATGCTTTATCTCATTAAAACAAATTAGGAAAAAGCTACCTCTGCATGTATGAATAATGATTAGTAGAGGAATCTAAGGTTCTGAGTTACTTGCACAATGTATTACACCTACTTTGCTTTATAATGGGAATCTTCATTTAATTTTAGTTTGATGTGGAAGGCACTCACTATTGAAACAAATCAGATATTTTTTGTGAATTTGATTTTCCATTCAATATATTATCAACTTAGAAATGCTAAAGTAGAAATGAACTGAAGATGAATGTCAATTTTCTAAGAAGTGAAATTAAATAGTATATGGAAAAAATGGATGAAAAGAATTGCAAAATGTTCTTCAATATTCACTTTTACTTTAAGTTTATTGTAGCTTCTATATTTAATTAGTGTTTTGAGACTTTCCAAAATGGCTTTATCTCTTACAAATGAAACAATAAAGCAAGATAGGCAACTGCTTCAAGTCAAATGAAATGAGCATAAAATGAATTTTCTTCATTCAAACACACACACAACTGAATGTTTAAAAGTTAAATCAGTAAACTTGTTTAATAATGGTTCATTATTATTTCATTATATTCTGAGGCTGCAAAGAAAGTTTTAAGCATTCACATCTGAGCAATGTTATAGCACTACAGATTTACCCCCAGCTGTTCTTTCTGCCTTGGTGAAATACTTGTATGATGAATTGAGAGTTCACCCAGCTTTTCTTCATTTTCAACATGTACTTGAAGAACTCCACTTACAAGATAATACTTTGATTTTTCTTATCCCAATTTAAGACAATATGAAAATTCACATCTTGCTATAGTCTGTTATGACAATTGCTATTATGATAATGCCCAGTTAAATGTATGCAAATGATAAATCAATTACTCATTACACAAATATGTCTAAGTGTTAAGTGTCTATTGAATATATTCAGATATAACCTTTATGACAAAATGTCAAGTACATTCCAAAGGTCTGTAAGCTAACAAGAACAAGGGATCTTCTGCTGACTTGTTTAGCCCACGTTTAGAAGGATTTTTAATTGAAATAGAATTATATCACATTGTTTCCTCCATCCAGCTCCTACCAGCTACCCTCTTTTGAATCCTTTTCATATTCTCCCACTATCAAGTTAATAACCTCTTTTATCTTTGATGATTATTATTGTTGTGTATGTATGTATGTATGTATGTGTATGTATTAATATATACAAATAGAAAGTTCTGAGTCAGTTTTGTGTTTTATGTGTATATGATTTCTGAGCTTAAAACTCTGCATTGGACAACCAATAAGGGTACTCATCCCTGAGAGAGGCTAACTCTCCTCCTCCCAGCAGTAGTCACCTGGAGTTCTTTGTCTAGGGAACAGGAACTCATACAATTTAGTCCACATTCTTTTAATTTATGTAGTGTTTTAGATGAATAGAAAACACCAGATACCTTTTATGATAATTATAGTGTTTTGAGTTTGTAGGTATATGATAATTTCTTCTCTTGCTAGAAATAATCTGGGTATCAACAGCCAACTGGTAGTTTCAGGAGAGGCAGGCAAAATGCCATTCCAAGTAGCCTACTTGGCTATAGAAAGATAAAAGACTTAAATATCAAGGCAACTGAATGGGAATTATGTAATAATGCTTAATATGTTTTAGTTTCACAGCAATATATAATTCCAAATTATGTTACAGTGCTTTAAGATAGGAAAACAGATAAAAGGAAACAGAGGTAGTTTGACATTGGTTCTGAAAACCACACCAGCATATGGCTAGTTACCTTTATTTATTTTTATTTCAATTCAATTACTTTGTTATATATTGCCTATAAATTAAATCCCATCTGTTCACTAATTTGCTCATGTCACATTAAGATCATAAAAATAAAATTTGAATTTTTGATAGGGATAATTATAAATGAGTTTACCGAGTCTATAATGATACAGAATTGTAGAGAACAAAAATTATAGAAACAATCATGTCTTAAACAGGAATGGAAGGCTATAAACTCAACAAAAAATATATTCTCCATGAAAATCAATTACTTAAAAGAAAATAGAAATGTAACTGTTCAATGTCTCAGCATCATTCTGATGAAGAGAATTTGACAGTTTGGAGCTGAAAACACTGTGGAAACTTAATAAATACTAAAGTTTACAAACAAAAAGCCTAACAACAATATATGGATCAATTTTAAAAAAACAATTGAAAAATCAATGTTTTTTAATGTTTTACTCTGGATAATTCGACTAACTCTGTTATTGACCTTTACGATGTCAGCATAACAGAGAAGTTTGTTTTTAATATTTCTCATTTAATCTTAAAACAAATTTTAAGACTTTTAAAAATCATATTTATCCCATAAACCACTCACCTATACTATCGCTCCTATCTTTGTAACAGGTACTAATATAATGCTGTTGTACTGCTTTTGGAGAAAAATCCTCCTTTGTCAACCACTGCAGTTAAGATTCCTTCTTACCCCTCTCAGTGGCTCTCTCATTTTCTCCCCATGGCATCTTTATTTTTACATATAAATACATACCCTTCCTCCTGAATATAGTGCCTCAGCAATTTAACAAGGTAAGTTATCATGTATAAGAACTCCTGAGGAAGCTATCAGCTATCCATATATAGCATGTAGGATTTATTTAGAAACTGTTGAATAGTGTCAAAATGCTCTGAATGTCCTAGATTTCTGAAACTGTAACACAATTGCTTTTAGTCAGAATGTTTGGCAGGAAATGATGTAGGGAATATATTGTTGTCATTGACAATGTGTTAATAAGTTATAAAAATAAAAAAGGGACTGTATATTTTAACTTCAATGGGTTAATACTAAATACATTAGTTACATCATAGGTCATCTGAAGTAACCATAAAATTATTTTTACTGATGTCATTAAAATACCAATAGGAAAGTTGGCATAAATAACTATGAGTGCCTTTAAAAAGAGAGGTTGAGAGATGCACAGATTATCATTCATTTCAAGGTTCCTGAGTGAAATGACTATTCCTACTCATACTATATCAATTATTCCAATAGGGCATGTGTCTGTACTGATTTTTAAATAAAATGTTCTAGACAATGATAAATTAGAGAAATAACAAATGACATTACTTATGGCCATAAACAATATTGTTAGAAATTGTTCAATGAAAATTATTTTTATGTAAGAAAATATTTCTGTCTGGCTGTGGTGGCTCATGCCTTTAATCCTAGCACTCAGGAGGCAGAGACAGGCAGATCTTTATGAGTTTGAGGCCAGCCTGGTCTACAGAGCTAGTTCCAGGACAGCCAGGGCTGTTACACAGAGAAACCCTGTCTCAGACAAACAAACAAACAAACAAAATAACAGCACACTATTTCTGTACCTTTTTTATTATAGGAAATACAAAAGAAATTATTTTAGAAATACTTTTAAAAGTTGAAGAAACATCTCTATTTGTACTATACATAATAGAATAAAAATAAAAAGGTACATATTTTAGCTTAAAAATCACTACAAGTAAGTGTAGTGTAACTTTGTTATTTAAAACATGGTTCTCCAAGTATCTGTCTAGATTAGAGTATCAGAATAAGCTGGAAAATGCTTAGAAAGGGTGATCGAAAGCCTTCTTTAGACCTCTGGAGTCAGAAACTGTAGAGAAGCAGATCACCTCATCTAGGTTGCCAATATTTTTAAAAGTGATTCTAGTGCATGCTACAATAGTGAGAACCACTGCTTCAGAATACCCATGGCATTCTTAATGACTACTCTGGTGATATTTTAATTGTACTGAAATGTGATTTTGTTTGTATGTTAATAAATAAAGTTGCCTGGGGGTCAGAGCTAATAGCAAGCCATAGCAGAAACTGGGCGGTGGTGGTGCTCTCCTTTAATCCCAGCTCTTGCGAGGCAGAGCTAGGCAGATCTCTGTGTGTTCAAGGATACAGCCAGCATGGAGACACATGCCTTTAATCTCAATACCAACCATAGAAGACCTGGAGGTCTGTACAGACAGGCAGTGACAAGGAGGTCATGTGGTTGGGTTTACAACCAATGAGAAGGCAGAATAGAAAGTCTATAAAAAAGATAAACAGACAGGAAGTAGGTCTCCTGCTGAGGAAGATAGCAGCGGCAGTGTAGGGTAAGGTTTTTAGCTCTTAGCTATTGCTCTGACCTCCTGGGCTTCCATCTTTGCATTGACTCTGTGTTTCTTATTTAATAAGACAGTTACATCTACAGACTACATGTAGACAATGTGATTCCCTAGATATTTATAAATCCTATAACTATGAAATCAAATTCATTTTGAAGTCATTTTCTTTCAAATAATTTTAACATTATTAGACATTGTTATTAATTCTTACATTCTACTACTAAATTCAGATAGGTAGCTGAAGATGGAGTAGAGAGAGGATGATAGTTTCATAAAATGGAAATTTTCACTACTTGTAAAGAAATTTTGCACAATAAAAAAATGATTGAGGAAGTCATGTTGAAAGACAGAGGCTGAGCACATTACTAGGACACTGACCACTTTACCTGCACGCTTTATCTGGCCTGGGCAACCGAACGGTGCTCTGATGGTTGACTACTAATGTCTCATCGGTGCCTGCCTTCTCAAAGGCAGGGACTGCTGCCAGTGGTAGCTCCATATGCCAGAAGATAACCCCACGTTCCTGATTTAAGAAGCAGTCTACTTCCTCGGGGTTGACCATCATTAACAGTATGTTGAAAGAGAGCCTATGTATCAACTGTGTGCATCTCCTCCCAAGTTTGTACTCACTGTCACGCATTGTTAGCTGAAAATCACCACAAGTGGGAAAGGCACTATGAAACCTGGCACAAACTATGGTTTATACCCTCAGAGCTAGTTGATACATTTTCAACAGCTTGTCACTGGTACAGTCAGTAATGGGATGGGGTTTGGAAAAGCAGTTCTGCTGTGGCTTTTAGTTCCAGGGTGCTCTGTCTCAGAGACAGGACACAGAGCTGGGTGCTGTTTGAGATTTCACACTTGATTGGAATTTTCTTGTCTTGGGTTTTGTGTCCCTCCACCTCCACATAGGCTCCACCAGAAAGCAGCCCCTCTACACATCGTGTGCACCTGGACCTCATTTCTCAGGGTATGCTTTCAGGGAACTTCACTTAACAGAAGTTGAAGTTATCAAGTGAATGTTAATAAAAGCCCCAAAGACTATATATTCAAAATTGCAAAGAGACATGACAATTTTGCACAACAATGAAGAGATGAAAGTGGAAAAGAAGAATATGAAGTGGCAATAACAGTCTACCCGTGGCGGATGTGCAGTGAGTGAATGAAACTGATGGGATCTTTCATTTCATTGGAAATTAGGCCTTCAAATCCATAAGAACTGGGGAACATAGCATCTTCACATTAAAAAAAAAAAAAAAACATGACAAAATACTTCCTAAATGAACACCTTGAAACTGACATGAACTTTGAAAAATAAGACAGCAACCATAAAAGACACTTCATGACCATAGCAAAAGGAAGTAGGTGGAAGAAGGAAATATCAAGCTTTGCCTTCTCATATTGAGAGAATTGAAGTACAAAAGTTTTAGAAGTAGGGGTTTTGGAAAATGTCTTTAATAGCAAAACCTATTGTAAATGAAAATATCTTATTATGAAAGAAAATATTGTCTTTTCTTAGGCAACACTGAAACCAGACAGTTGTATTAGTTTATAGGTACTTGTGTTCTATTAATACCCATAAAACAGGCTCACCAGAAACAAATGATTCAGTAGTATGAGTAACTTAGTTAACAGAAGCTTGTATAGGCCTAATATGTGCATCAATGCTAAAATTTGAAAATTGTTGCTATGGAACATGAAAAGAAGATACAAAGTTCCACTCCTTGGGTTCTCTGCTTTGTAATCATTTCTTGTTTGATTTATGATCATAAAGTAGCATTATTTTAATATAAAACATGTTTCCATTTTGGTAGATGTCAAAGAGAAATAGAAATAGACAGTGATTGGTATTATGAATTTCATTTAAATAAATAACACATTTTATAACTAATTCTAGTATATAGTACATGACATGCACATATATGGACAAGCTAATAAAATTCTTGTTCCTTTAACTTGATGCTAAATAATATTTTCAGGGACACTGAGATGCCACTAATACAATCTTCACTATAATTTTACTTTGGAAATAAATTAGTCATACTCTCTAATGAGATAAGTCTTCTCTGGGTATAGGTTTTAACCACTGTATAAATGTTGAGAATGAATTATATTTTAGATCCTCTAATACTGAACGTATTAGTTAAGTATTTCTGAATATTTTATTATCTAAGACGCTTGAGGAATAGAATTTGTAATTATTATCAGTCACAAACAAAGCTTCTGGAACAAATCCTCTGTAAACAGGATTGGCATATTAAAGGATCAGATTTTGATATGCTTGTTTCCAAATAATATGAAAGATGATATTCTTTGGAGAAATTTTTAGTATTAAATTAAACATGTCTTCAGCAGAATAATGTCAGATGAGCCTATTAGCAGAACATTTTGATAATCCATGTTCTCTTAAATGTCCCATGACCAGAAAAGTAGCTGTACAACTTTGATTTAATGCAGTAAGAATGGAAACCAATTCTGGCTCCTTCTTTTATCACATTCCATCAAAAAACACAAAGAAGTCCAAATTAAAATAAATTCAATAAGAAAGGAACATGTTCCTTTTCCAACTGTTGTAAAACTCTTTCCTCTCGTTAAGTAAGGCTCACTCAGTAATTATTTCTTTATGAAAGTAAAAGCAGAAGAACGTTTCTCTTATTAAATCAATGTCATTATGCTTTTGATGTCAAAGGCACCACAAAACAATCAAAGAAGAAAGTGTGTTGAATGTTATTAAATTATTTTCTCCCACCCATTGTTTTAAATTGTTTGCTTAGTTCTAACGTATACTACACTTATATAAGTTGTTTATGAAAAGCCAAATTAATAGTCTTTGCAATTGTTTCTGCTGCAATTTGGAGAGCTGACAAATGAATTAGTAGAAAATGGCAATTCTACATGAATTAGCTTTAAAGTCTCCCTAAGAGGTTGATGCAGAACTTAATAAGAGACTTATTAGGAGAAGTAGGACAACTTAATTCAGATTGATTATAGACTTTGGTGAAGACAGCTGGGGTTCAAATGAAACTGAAAAAGAACTTATATGGACTTCAAAGTATGCTAAACAGATGTCTGAAACAATTACTCTGCTCAGCCTTTTCAAAAGTTTCAAAGGCAGGATGGGAATAGCATGTTAAATGAAGGTTCTATTTGCCCAAGTCGAGATAGAGACTTTAAAAACATACATACACAGTGCTATCTAAACTCAGATGCTTTGGGTAAAGAAAAGCATTTGACATTGTTGTCCTAAGTAATTTGCTTTTAGCTTTTATAAACAAAGCAGGAAATGAAAGGGACTACATGGGAACAAGTAATAACGCTCCCCTAGCAACACTAACTTACAATTAATTTCACATTGAACAAATAATTTGGTAGGCATTTTTAAGATGAGTAATTTGTACTTTTCTTTCTAAGCTCAAATAAAGCCAACAACAACCTTTGCATTACTACACTTTTAAAGTATTTTTTATTTTATTTTGTTTTAAAGCCTGTATTACTATATATCTTTTAGATATTAACAGCCACATCATGTGCTTTTAAACAATACAACTATGTGCATTGAAAACTAGATAAGGCCTGTGTATTCTATGTAAGAAGCATTGGTTCCACATCTAATCTAGTTTTATGAAGGATTCTATCTTTCATTTATTTTTCTTCTTGATCAAATGCTTAATACACAGGATTTTTAACATAACAAGAACAACAAAAGCCTCTCTAAAGCAATTCATTTGCTTGCAGTACATAGAACTGAGCAGCCTATCAGTAAAATTTCCCATCATATTCTAGGCAGTAAAACTTTCCTTCATTAAGATAACTGTACATAAAGTTTCTGGTGCACATTTGGCTACTTAGCATCCACATAAAAGATGGATGTAGCAATGCATGCCTGTAACCCTGTGGGATGGAGTCAGGTAGACTCTTGGTAATAGCTGGCTATTGATGAGCTTCAGATTCAGTGAAATATTCTGTCTCAAAACAAGAGAAGAAATGACTATAGAAAACAAAACAAAACACCCACAAAATCAATATAGAGAAGTAGTTGAGATGATATCCCCAAATAAACCTCTGGCATCAATATAAGCAATCATGAGTCAACACACACACACACACACACACACACACACACACACACACACACACACACACTTAAAATGATAGTATTTGACACTTAGAGAACTTATATATTTTCAATCATTCTTGGTCTTGTTTGTAAGAATTCACTCTACCCATGCATCCTCTAACTCTGTAAAAAAGCATTATAATTTTTTAAAGCTCCCCTATAAGAAAAGATTTAACATTCTGTCAAGTTGATGACAAATATAACATAAACAAAAAATTAGGACCATGGTTAAGAAGCAAATAACAGTAAAGGAATATCGGGTTACATGAAGATGGATGCAAGCTTTCTGCTTACCAAAGTGAAAAGGAAATTCCAATATACTCCACCACAGCTAACATTATCTGCTCAGTAGAAATACACTTTGTTTTCTCAATATAAAATTCTGGGATATAATTTCTTTGACAAATTGCTTAAAGAAAGGAAGCCACATGCATTCAGTCGGGAAGGGCTAAGAAGATTCAATTTCTAGTTTCCTCTTTAAAATTTTGATATGAATGTTGAACATAAATACCAATGGTATAATGGCTTCAATACACTTCCTAGTCCAGTTCACATACCATGAAAACAGACTCAGTTAAAATGCCAAGAAAGTATAACCAAACTATCACATTAAAAGTGCTTTATAGGAAAACTCTGAGAATCTCTTCCTTTGACTTTCCCAGTAACAGTTTAGAAGTCTGTATAATCAAAAGCATTGTATAAACAAATTGTTATGACAAATTTACAAATTTCAAGATGAAAGCCTGGGAGCTTAATTAGGGGCAGATGCAATAGTATGTTTAAAGTTATAGCTGAGTGTGTATCAATGTCATGTATTAGAGCCCAGGTTCAATCTCCAGCATGAAAGAAAAGAAAAGGAAAAGAGTGAAATCAAACAAAGGCACAGTTCAAGAATGATGTACCTTCTTCTCTGTGGAGAAACAATGGTGGATTAGAACAAGAAAACACCAATGACCCCCAAATATTTCACTTTAGGATTGTTCACAGAGTTTGACTTCAAAACGTACTCTACTTGTCCCAGGTACTTCAAACAGAAGCAGGAGAATCACTTAAGCTCCAGAGTTCAAGGGCATCCTAGATAAATTTAGTGAGACTCTGTCTCTAAATCATTCAACCAACCAAGCTATCAATCTCTCTATGTATTTATCTTCCTCTTTCTCTTCTTCCCCCCTTTCTTACTTTCTCTTACTGAAAAGACTGAGGATGCAGCTCAGCACATGGGAAACATTAGCTTAAACTCTCCCTCCAGCTATACTGCTTTCTGAGAGGCTTTCTATGTGCTTTTTGCATATCTATGTATATCACTCAGTGATTCAGTTATTTGTGTTCCCCATTACAAGAAAGTAAAATACCCATGTAGTAAAATAAGCATTGATGTTATTCCTGTAAAGTGAGTAATCCTAACTGTATCCTTAAAATGCTTGGTAAGCAAAATAATTATGGATTTTGGAAGTAGAAAGACATTTGAAATGTAACTTTTATTCTGGTAGTTATTCCTATGGAGCTTTATTTGTGGCACTAGGATTTCTTAGTGAGTCAAATAGACAATATGAACATGACATTATTTTGTCTTGATTTATAATATTTATCACCATGAAGAAGAACAGCTATTATTTCCATAAGGTCCAGGGACTTAGTGGTTCCAATTTATCCATTTCCTAAATCCGAAGGCCACATTAGCTAATAAAGTGATACAATCACAAATCTAACAGAAGCATGTACTTTGTAGTGGCACAAATGACAACTTTTAAAACCCTAATGAAATTTTTAAATGGAGAATGGAAAAATGGAGAATGGAAAAGGGTGTTTTGACCTGGCTATTATTTGGGAATTATTGCTAAGTTAAAAACAACATAAAATAGTGGTTTTAAAGATGCTTCTCCTTAAAAAAAACAATTTTAGTTAATAAGTTTAATTTGGTAGGCTAAACTACCACTACCAAAGCTTTCAAGTTTCAGATTTGGTGTCAATAAAGTGAACTCCTTTAGTGGGAGTTGCAGGGAGTGGTAGATATTTATGGAAGACTACAAAAATAGGTGATATGTACATTGGGCCTTAAAGGTTCAGTAAGAGTTGATCAGACATACAAAGTTTGATGATTCAGACAGATGGAAAACATATGGCAGGCAATTATAAGAAAATAGGACCAGTTTTCATAGCATGGAATTAGTATACTGGATTATCTGCATGTGAGTTGTTAAAATTAAGTAGGCAAGCCAGGCTTAGGAAGAAGAGAGACAGCTAACCTATTTAGTAACTGGACTTCAGTATATCCTTAAAGAATTTTAAGTTGAAATGCAAAGAGTCTGTATGATGCAGAAGTATCAGTAAGGGAATTATCCGTTCACTCACTCAATATTTAAAAGTCAGCATTCATAATATGCCACACACACACACTGGCTGGCCCATGGATGTATGTCATCTATATAAGTTAAAAAAATAGGGATTTAAAAAAAACACTGGTTGAAAAAAAGGGGAATAGTAGGAAAAACCATTTTGAGAGAAAATAAGCAATGCTATATAGAAAATAAAAATGGAGAAGGCTGGAAGGCAGAACTTAAATTTACTACTGTTTTATAATTAGAAAGCAAAAGGACTGGAGAACAAATGAGTTTGTTTCAGATTAGCTGTCAGATTACTAAGGAAAAAGTCCAAACTGGGTCTTCTGGTCTTGGCAAATGTTATTTTTACTTTGTTCTGATACTAAATAATATAACACACACATACACACACACACACACACACACACACACACACACACACACACACACACGCACGCATGCACACACACACACACACACACACACACACACACACACACCAAAAAATCCATAAAAAATACTCAAGCAAACCCCACCACAAACCCATCTACTTCATGACAAATTAATTTCCTAATGGCAAAAACTGAAATTACTTTTGACCTTGTAACTTTTTAATACTTAATCTTTTGAGCCTGGGGTGCTACCTACCACACTAATGAGACTCCTTAATATTTCATTTTATATTACTGAAGATAGACAAATGATTACACCACTGACTTTTTTGGGGAGGAAATTCTGTGTGAAAGACTTCCAAACGAGGGAAATAAAATGGGCTGTGTTCTAAGGCTTATAGGTCCTATAATTTAACTTTGTGGGATGAAAAGACCGTGTAAATTTAAATGAGCACTTGTTGGGGGGTCTCTCAAAGTAAAACACAGTACCTTGACTTTTTCAAGGTGATCTTGGAGAGAGTCAATGAGGAGATCCCCCACTGGCTGCCAGGATCCTTTGATCACCTCAGCTTGATGCAACTTGAGGTCCAGATCATCTGCAGCTTCCTGAAGTTCCTGCAATCTTTCAAGCGCCTCATCTATTTTTCTCTGCCAATCAGCTGAGTGCAGGTTCAGTTTGTCCCATTCAGTGTTGACCTCTTCAGCCTGTTTTCGTAGGAGCCGAGTGACATTCTGGGCTCTTTCTTCAGGAGGCAGCTCTAAATTGGAGATATGACAAGGTTTTAGGCCACATCCATTTTTGTTAAAAAAAAAAAAACATTGTTGAAAAGGTCAAACTAGAAGAAAGGAAAGGAATATAGATTAACAAGAGGCTAACTTCCAGATTAATGGCTCTTCTACACTTTGGCATAAATTTTGAGACAGTCTAGCACAGCTAAACTGTCTGTCTTCCTTAGTGAATCTGTTCTACTTTTCTGTCAATCAGATAAATCAAGATTCATTTAAGCTTTCAGAGAGAAAAATGTTAGCACATGCTGAAGAGCTCTAATTTATTTCAGTCAGGCTCTTAAACTGGAAATTAGCTTGTAGTCTTTGTAACAATAGAATTCCTTCCCACAGATAAGCTCCTTTGTTTACTGTCTTCTAAATATTCAAATAACTGGTCGCTGATTGCTTTATTTATGACTGTGAAAACAGGTTTATGCACTGTGCTTTATGATTCCCTATTCTTTCTCAAAACCTGCATTTAATTTGAATTGATTCTGTTTAACTCAGAGGTATGAGAGCTGTACAGTCTCTGACAGCAAGCATGGACGGCCTGCTCTGTCATCACTGACTCTTCTATCAATATGTTATTACAGTTCCACATTCAATTACCTCTGGGCTCCTGGTAGAGCTTCTCTAGTCCTTCCAAAGGCTGCTCTGTCAGAAATATTCTCACCGTCTCCAGGGTACTCATGATTACAGCTTCTTTAGTTTTCAATTCCCTCTTGAAAGTCTGTGAAATGAGATGAAAAGAAATGTTTATTTGGCTTGTGGAATGCTCCTCAAAATTAATCCTGGGTGCTCAGAACTTATTTATGTAACTCCCCAGTCAATTTCCTTCTCTTTTATTTATAAACTGATAGTCATAAAATGATAAAAAAAAGGCTACCTGGGTCTCAATGTTAATGAGGAAAGCTCTTCGTTCGCAAAACTTTTCTGGGGAGAACTGGGGAGCTTTCAAGATAGGTGATGTGTTATTATTAAGATAAGTACACTTTATTTATATGCCTGACTACCAGATATAGAGAAAAAAATACCACGAGGTATATACTACAAAATCCTATTCTGGCTAATAAAAAATTAAATATTCTGAAAATAATCACTTCTAGTACACAATGGAAAACACTCACTGTTAAGTAGGGGCATTCACACCTTATTGAAATATACAACAAATTCAACTAATAACAATCCTATCAAAATGTTTGATGGTGAGTAAACTAGTGTAGTCAAATTAAGCTGTTGAAAATTATAAATATTTTTTGAAAACTACCAATTACATTTTACATTGTGACTTTTCTGAGAAGAATAGAACTATTTGGAATTATTATGAATACAGGGATTGTGAACACCTTTCTAGAAATGAATAGACCTAGAAGAGGTATCTTCTGACCATTTAGCTCACCAGTCAGGCTGGTTGACAATTTTAATCTCTAATCTATAGTCTCTGTTATAGGGGACTAAGAGTAGAAGAAATGAGTAAGTTTTGTCTTCAAGAACTTATTGGACCAAAATAAGAAAGAACAATGCCACTGCCTATCACAGGAAGAAAACATGCCCAAAGACAAACTACGGATGTCTTGGTTGCATCCCAGCTCTGGGACATCCCCAATCAAATAAACACAGCAAAATCAAACAGTGAAAGAACAGAAAAGAAAAAAAAAAGAAATATTCTAGAAGTGGAGGAAAGCTCTAAAGTCATACATAATCTAGTGAGGCACACTGCCACACTGTGATGGTAGAATAAATTAATATTCAAAAATATAAAATAAGGTTACCGACCCAGATTTTATTATATCATGGGTGGCCATGGTAATAAAAGATATTAAGTATCACATAAATGATAATGTATCTTATTAATAATAATAACTATTCCTCTGACCTAGGCTTAATCATGTACCATTTTCAACTCTATCTTATTTTTAGCAATGTTGTTAAGTGAGTTTAAGCCTTCTTATATTACTGGAAAAAAAAGAGGTCTTTTCCTTTAAATTTCAGACACAGCACTCTGATACAAAAGTACTTCAAAACTGTATGATAACATATTTGTTGGTAAAATCTTCGTGGTGCTCACCATTCAAAAGAACCCTGAGTTTGATATTTTATACAATAATCGATCTGTCAAGGTTATTTACAATCTAGAAGACAGAAGCAAGGTGTCTGAATAAAAATAATGGAATATTTGGATTCAGCTTGCAAATGGAAAAGCAATTTCTATATTGTGGACTATTCTTGTGTCCTTGAAATCACACTGGGTAGATGATTATTTACTTTACTTACACAAAAGTCCGGTTCTACCTGTAATATTTTATTTGATTTCTGAGTATGTGTGTTTGTGCATCTGCCCATATATATATATGTTTGTGTATCTGTATATGTATGCATATATACTTCCTGCTGTGTTGTATTTCTTATCATCCAACTTTCACAAGTACAAGCAAACTATCTCTTTTATTTGTATGCCTACTTGGAGTGAGCCATGATACTGGCTTTGATAATTATAAAAAATTAATGGCTCCCTATACCAAACTTCTATGTCTAAGTAGTTACACTATAGACTAGAAAGAAAAAGTTAAGTGTAAATTGGTGCCTCTATTTATGAAGTTGCAGTACATCATGAATGGCTAAACATATAAATCAGTTAAATATAACCTGGGAAAGATTTCTAAAAGAGTTTAAGTACACAGAGTTCTAAAGCATAAACATGAGTTAGAGAAGAAATATTAGAGGACATTCAAAGAAATTCAAAGAAAAATATGCATGTACAGAGAAATCAGGCAAAGCATCATATGGTATGTATAACTATCTCCAAATAAGCTTGCCTTTCTATAACATAAGGGCTAAGGAAAAACTTTCTAGAGTTTAAGGCACTGCCATTGTATAGAAATACAGCACAGTTTAAAGCAGAATTTGGGCATCAGACTCTTGAAAGGTTTGGGCAGTATTTGTAAGTGATTAGGAGCCTTTGAAAGAATTAAGCAGGGCAGTGACATGGGTATGTGTGTGTGTTTAGGCAGCGTAGAAATGATCTGATAGAGGACATGGGAAAAAAGGTGGGACTCTAATTAGGAAACAGAGGAAGATAAATATCGAAGAAAGGAGTGAGGAGTTAAAATAACAATAGAGATATGTGAGTAAGTTCCAAGGAATTGTACTATTATTTATCTACCTAAAATTTTAATACATATAAATCTGTGTATGAATATACATACATTGTTTAAATGAAAATCTCTTACATGTGCTGACAATGCTCCCTTCAAGAGCTGAAGACAACCTAACAAAACCCCCAGCACTAGTCCTGCAAAACCATCTTTTGAGTTGTTGGTCAGGGCTGTGTAAGAGAATACCCAAACATTACAAGCTGTTGCTATTGCCCTTGGTTGCCACCCTCAGCCCCAACAGAAGTAGAAGTTAAGTCCCTATTGCTAAAGATACTGAGCACTTCAAACACATGGCACAGTGGCCCCACTGATGGAATTGACCTGAAATTAGCGTTCATAGTACTAGAAGGATACTTTCAAGCTTACAAAGGAGGGAAGCAATCTACAGTCCAACCAAGTTATGATGTATACGAACCACAGCAAAGACCAGAATGGCATGATAGCCCTAAGGGTGTAGCAGTGGCATACAGAACTTTGTGGTAACTAGCAGTACTCTACTTGGACTCAAGACTCACTCAGTAAGAGGGAAATCTTGCCTGGTCCTGGAAACCTAGTCAACTCCTCAGTGCTAGGTTAAGTCATGGATCATGGAGAAGATCCTACAATCACCACTCTACTAAACTGGTATAATCCCTAACTATAATCTAAACATTTATCCTTATGCCCATAGATGAATGCAGTCCTTATTCTTTACCAAGGAAACCTCTTTTCACAGTGGATGGAGACCATTACAAAAAACTATACTGAATCAAAATGCAGAGTTGTGGAGTACAGTCCCAATGGTTACATCTACAAAACAACCCCTACACCTAAGGCTCAGGAAGCATTGTGGAAGAGGGAGCAGAAAGATAGTAAGAGGGAGAGGATCAGGGGTGTGCAGTGAGATTGCATCTCATAGTAATGCTAGAAGCTATATCCATAAAAATATCACCAACATGACTGCCCAAACATGGACTGAACAAGGATGATACCAATAGAAGTGCCGAAGTGGGTGGGAAAGAGACCAAGTGGCTTCACCCTTCCACAAAGAACTACACTGAGGAATGCTGAGAGTGGGAGATATAGTCTTCCCCCAGGGAGGAGCACACCAATTAGTTGTCCAATACCAACTGGTCAGCCCTGAAAACATGCAAGTAACGTTCTATAGACAGAGAAGGTTATAGTTAGGAATCTATGTACATAAATAAAGGAAGAAAAGGAAAACGATATCCCCAATGACTAGGGATATGGCAGTACTGATAAAGTGCTTGCATTAAGTCCTAGATTTGATTCCCAGCACTAAACTATCACAGTATGCTAGCACATGTCCCATGTCATTAATTCCAGCAAAAGGCAGGAGGATTGGATTTTCATGGTCATCTTCTGTAGCATAGCCAGTTGGAGGCCAGTCTGTGTGACATGAGAACCCTCATCCAAAACAAACAAATAAATAAATATGTGAAAAAAATCAGTGAAACCAACACAGTAGTCTCCCCTTATCTACAGCTGAATATCCCACAGTTTTAGTTACTTGTGGTCATCTGTGCTCTGAAACTATTAAACAGAAAATTAAAAAAATAGATAATTAATAAAACACTGAATTACTCTGAGTGGCATGAGTAAATATTGTACAGCCTTATTGCATCCTACTTAGGACATGAATATTTATACAGTGTGTCTCCATTGCTTGTACTAATACTACTCATAAGTGTCTTTGTAGCTATCTCACTTTGTGATTGACTGTCAAGATATCACAGTACTTGAGTTCAAGTATCAATGAAAGCTCTAAAGAGCAAGAGAAGTGATGCTAACAATTTCGATAAAGCAAAGAGAAACTGTAAAGTACTTCCTCTAATGAAATGGTAAGGTTTCTCATCTTTTAAAATAACATTTCTTTTAATTTTATGTGCATGTATGTATGTGGTCCTTAGTGTGCTTATGTGTGTCACATATGTGCAGGTACCTGTGGAAGCTAGAAGGATGTGTTAGATCCCCTTAAACTGGAATCACAGGTGGTTGGGAGCCACTAGGAATCAAACCTGGTTCCACTGCAAGATCAGAAAGTGCTTATAATCATTGAACCATCTCTCAATCCCTGAAGATTCTCATCTTAATAAAGAAATTAAAAACATTGTATGTAGAGGTTGTTATATAGTTTTTTCAAGACAGAGTTTCTCTGTGTAGCCCTGGCTTTCTAGAATTTGGTCTGTAGACTAGGCTGGCCTTGAACTCAGAAATCCTCCTGCCTCTGTTTCCCATATAACTTACACTTTATCATAGGCAGGCATGCATAAGAAATAACACAGTGTAATACAGTTTGGGGCATTCATGGGGGCAATCTTAGAATGTATTTCCCATAGGTAAGATGAGAACGGGGCCTCTATAGAACATGAAACAGAGAAAGGCTCAAGGAGAATTTGAAAGAGAACTGGAGGCAACTGGAAGAAGAATTTCGTGAAAGATTGTGAGAATGCAACCCAGAGCCAGAGTATAAAGAGAAAAAGACAGAGACACAGTAGTGAAGTGTTTCAGAAGTGCAGCTATGTGGAAGGAGCAAGTAAGACTCATAGATTTACATTGAGTAGATGAGTGAGTTCTGCATACAATTTAACTAAGTGTGAGGAAATAAACGTTCCTGGATTACTCTATGCACCTCTAATAGTTTTAGCCTGCTGAGAACTTTCCCATCCCATGCAAATTAGATGTGTACCATCTGTCTGGTTAATTTCTCAAATTTCTCTGATCCAAGAAGGACAAATGGATAAGGCCTTAGTTGGTAGACTGCTAGGCTAAATTTCCAGTTGTCAGAAAAAACAAAAACAAAATCAAAATCTCTAGATGGTTATAATTATAATGTATGAAGCCCAGGTCTAGGAAATATCTCTAGATTGTAAAAATTGAGGCATGTAGGGCATTGAGTTAACTCCTTGAAAATCAGAGTTAGATCGAGGCCTATTATGTTTCCAAGGAGATGCATTTGGGGAAGAGGACAGCTGGCTCCTCCTTTATAATTTTGGTCTCTTGCCTATACAGCAACTAAATACTCACATGCATTTTTATCAACATTTACCATATTGCCCTAGGGCATGTCATTAGGAAATAAAGAGAAGGTAAGACTATTTATTGTAAGGCAATTAAAAAAAATCTGCCTTGGATCCAGAATACCTCATGTGTATATTCAAGATAAAATTAATAATGTCTAAAAAATACAATCATACCAAGATGAGGGTTGGCATTCTGTATATGGAACAACTTGGAGACATAAAGTCTGTAGGAGAAAAATACCTAAGCATTATTTTCTCATCCAAATAATATATACCGAATTCCTACAATTCAGTATTTAAGGAGCAGAGAGAAAAATGGAATGCAATGAGAGACCAAACATGAGGAGATTAGAGCAACTGATGAGACTTTGCAGAGGAAGAAGGTGACTCCTAGAGGAAAGACAGATTTGCAACAAAGAGTATCCATTGGACTGGTTGAGAGCCTGAGACAGACATTTAGTTGAGGAAAGAGTAGAAGAGGAAGTAGATGTATCTAGTGGAAATTGCTTGAACAATATCTTTTCTCCTAAATAAAAACAAATAAAAAGAGGAAGACAGGCCAGCAAGTCAGAAATGATAGTGAGCAGAAGGAAAAGACGATCTTTTGAGTAGAAAAGTGACTTGACTAGCAGGTAAGACTAACAGACTAATGCTAGGAATAAGCTAACTATATATCTTATTATACAGAGTATTTTCAAGATGTTGAAGTTTTAATGTTGTTTCTGTATGTCCTTTTGTTGTTTGCTTTTGAGACAGAGTAGCCCAGGCTAGTTTTTGAGTTTTTGAATGGAGGGCTGAGAGTACCTGCATGGTTTAAGATACTGCACAAGCTTATAAACTTAAAACCAGGATTATACCAGGAAATTCAGACAGACCCTGGAAAACTAGGATAGTTGATCACATGAACAGGAATAAATACAATACAAATAATTAGGCACAATATAGATCTGGATAGAACAAGCTGGAGATAACTGTTGTAGTGAGAGCTGTAAAATAAGCGTATGGATTAAAGGTCTCAACAAACTGAAAAAATCCAAAATATTATATGATAGTGCAATTCCATGGTGAAAAGTAGGGAGAAAAGAATTCAAGGCTAACAGTCATCCATTATGGGAGACCACTGGCTTGCCACTTGAGTTGTTGCCAAGGGCTATACCACAGCTGTGCAATTTCATTTCTTAAATGTGAGTCACTGAGGATTAAAATGAATTGAAAGGAAAGACAAAGGAATTTCTGTCATGACAAAGAAATAAGCCCTGTTGTTTTCATACCATTTCTTGAAATTAAAGAAAATGGATAGAAGACAGGATTGTTTGTATCTACACAATTCAATAGACTAAATACAAAATGAGTAAGGAGAAATATGTAAAAAGAAAGAAGTTGTTGCTTCTAGAAAATTAGAAGCCAAACAAATTGATAATGTTTTATATTATATAGACAAACTATAAGTTGCAGTGTTATTTTAAATATTGTTATATGACTATTCTTTCATTTATGCATGTAGTAAAAGCTGAGCACCAATTGTTGGTGGTGTACCATTGTTCTAGGGTGGATATCAGTAGTCCTTGTATCACTGAATTAAAGAGAACTTGGTTCATGTAGTTAAAAATTAAAAAGATTCTTATTACAATGATGCAAAATTGTAACTCAAACATCTACCTCACAAAGTAAACACTAATGATTATAAAGGGCCAGATAAATCATGATAAAATAAGAGTGGGTAACTTTAATACCCCATTCACATATTTCACAGAAACTAAAATCAACAGAGAAAATTACATCTAAATTATACTGAGAGCAAACAAACGTAGAAGGCAGTCAAGATATTCCAACCAACATATAAGGAATGTACATTATTCTCTAAAGTCCGTAAAACTGTCTCTAAAACACTGAGTCTGTAAACAGTCAATCATGCTTCAGAGAGGCTCCAGGAGTCCATGTCACTCCTTACTGAACTATAGGCTACTGACATATTCTGAGAGAAGGGTTCCATTTTCTGTAATTATGTACCCACTTGTGGTGATATTTTATTTGTGCTGAAATGTGGTAATATTTTATTTGTGCTTTAATAATAAATCTTGCCTGGAGATCAGAGGAAAAAGGCCAGCCATTATAAGTAAACAAAGAAGTCAGGCAGTGGTAGCACATGCCCTTAATTCTATCACTTAGCAGGCAGGATCTCAGTGTGTTCAAGGCCACAGTAGGGAACACAGCCAAGAGTGGTGACACACGCCTTTAATCCCAGTACCAACCATAGAGACCTGGAGGTCTGTACAGACAGACAGAAAGTGACAGAGATGTGTAGGAAGAGGAAGTGATGTAGCTGGACTAAGAGAACCAATGAGAGAACAGAACAGAAAAGGCATATAAACATGAGTATACAGGAAGTCGCTTTCTTTGGAAGCTGCAGAGTTGGTGAGGGGAGGTTAGCTCATGGTTTGTCCTAGTCCTCTGATTTTCTCTTGAGTTTTAACCCAAATTTCTGGCTCTGTGGTTTTTTATTTTTTAAGACCATTTAGAAATTCATCTACACCCACTGGTTACTGACAAATTTATGGTCACCTGGATGGCAGTGATTAAACTCAGTGAGTCATAAAACAAAGAAAACATATATGCATGACAGAGACTTGTAGGGAAAGTGGGGATGAGAAAGCTGGAGGCAAGATAGGAGGTAGTGGGCATGAATGAAAGAGCATGTACTATATATACATGTAGGAAATTGACAACACATTTAATAAAGGCTATATTAAAAAGATACAGTTACAGGCAAGAAATTTATTTAAAATGATGTTTGCTCCTCAAGAAATGATGCCAAGAATTGACAAATGAGATTACATGCAATACAAAAGCTTCTGTTATACAAAAGAAGCAATCGAGTGAAAAAACAGACTATATAAAATAGGAAAAAAATCTATTAGCAATACATATGACAGAGGATTTATATCTATTTAGAGTAAACAAAGAAATAAAAACAGAAGAAGAAATCAAACAACTCAGTAAGAAATGGACTAATGAAATGAGCAGAAAATTCTTAAAAGATGAAACACAGATGACCAATAAACATATAAACACCTGCTCAACTTCATCAGCTCCCACTGCAATAAAAACAAAAACTACATCGAGATTGATCTTAAGTCCATTAAAAATGACAATAAGAAAACAAAAGCAAATGCTAGCAAGGGTGTGCACAAGAGAGACTCTATATACTGCTGGTGGGACTACACATGACTCCAGCTTCCATGGAGACTAATATAGAAGTTTCACATAAAACTCAAAAAAAGAGGGGGTGAGAAGACTAAGAACTAGAGGAAGAAGACATCTACTGTGACATAGTCTCTTCTAAAAAAAATAGAGGACACAAAGTTGGGGCAGGGCTGGAGGAATTGTTGGACCTGGTAACAGATAAGTGGAGGAGAGGGTAGAAATGAACAAAATATTTTGTATGAAATTCTAAAAAAAATAATAAAACATTTTTATTTGAAAATAGAGCTATCATATGGTGCAGCTCTACTTCTCCTGGGTTTTTAGCAAAGGACTCCATGCTAACATGTGACAAATAATCCTGGGCGTTAGTATTTATTGCAATACTATTTACAAGAGCTAAGTAACAGAACCAATCTAGGTGATCAACAGCAGAGGACAGGATAAAGAAAATATGGTACATATACAAAACAGATTTTTTTGAAAATCTATAAAGGAGAATGAAATTGTGTTATTTGCAGGGAAATGATTACAACTGGAGATAATCATATTAAGCAAATTAAGCAAGGCTCATAAAGACAAAATACTATGTTGTTTTCTCATTAGTGGTTCCTATTTTTATTCATAGATATAAGTTCATATATACATATATATGTATGTATAGTCTTTTTCTGTATTATCCAATAATTCAAATATATTTATTTTGAACCTGCTCCATATAAGGTAGGAAAAAATGCCAGGAATTTATTTTTCCTTGAGTAATCAATTGTTTAGTTAAGTTGGTATAATTAGGACATCTTTTTATATAATTAATATTTCACCAAATGCAAGTTAAAGTACAGATAAGCAAATGTTTACCTAAGGTCATGTTAGATATTTTGAACTCAAGTGTTACAAATCATAAGCTAGAAAAAAACCTGAGCAGTCTTTGTATCCATCAGAATTTGAGGGTAAACCCTATTGCAGAAGACACCATACACATTGGTCATGGGACAAGGAAAAATCAAGTTGATACTGAAAAGGTGGCTTTCTCTCTGTTGGTTAGCTTTCATTGAACTGGAGGGTACTATGTTGGCTGCTGGAGGAAAAAGTCATCATCACTCTTACTTATATGCGGACACTAAAATGTAATATTGGCCAGTGTGGCAAGATACATTATTGTACAGTGTAAGTACAATAGTGGCACAAATGTTATGGGTGTAATCAATTAACTATTTTCTGATTGGATTCAAGGCCTGCTTCACAAGATGAAACTCAGGATTAATACTATAAATCTGGCCAAGATCCATGGTTGGGGAGCTCAAAGGCCCTAAGGGATAACCTACTACCAATATCATTCTGTCAAATGCTGATAGTAGCAAACTGCCCTTTAAGTTTGCATCTCTATACCTACAAATTACTACAGTTCTCAGACTTTATAAGAGAAGTCTTTTTTGTTTAGACAGTGGATGGTTGTGAAGTCAGAAATTCATGACTGGTCAAGGTGCAGAGAATAAGTGTCAGTAGAATACTCAGCTGAAAATGGGACATCTACATTACTCTCACACAAAAGCACAAGGACCAATGCAGAAGAGAGGATAGAAAGACTGTAAGAGCCAGAGGTATAGCTAAAAAGTTTTCCTATGTCCTGCCTGGTCCACAGTCATTCAGACCTAAGTAAACACACAGAGGCTTGTGTCAATTAAAACTGTTTGGCCATTAGCTCAGGTCTACCACTGACTAGCTCTTACGCTTAAATTCAGCCCATTTCTGTTAATCTATATGTTGCCATGTGTTCTGTGGCTTTATCTGTGTGCCATTACACAGATGTCATTGAGAACTGGATTGGAACAATTTCTTTTAGACATAATAAGTTTGCTTTTCTCATGAACTCACAGCATCTCTTGTTGCCTGCACAAGATTTGAACAAGATAAAGTCAGTCAAAATTCTAACATGGAGGGGGAGGGAGTTTATAAACCCCTACCATTAAGGAGCTGTAGAAAGTTGATAGCTTCTGGAGGAGGGAGAGTCAGTTTAAGGGTGTGGTTCTAGTAGGTTTACCATGGTCCACTGGATAGTCTTACAGCCAGGACTATATGGACAGCATGAATTAAATTCAATAGACAGCATGAATTAGATTCAATAGGTCATTAAAAAAGAAGACAGGTAGATGAAGTGGGTAGGGAGGGGAGGTATGAGTCGATCTGAGAGGAGTTAGGGGAGTGAAAGGTGAACATGATCAAAATACATTGTGTGAAATTCTCAATGAACTAATTCATCCATGTTTTTCAGTTGTTTTGCAGCTTCTTTGTAGCTAAATTTTATCTATATTTCTATTGAGGTGTCAATGTCTCATTTGTGTTATTCAGAATATAATTTGATGGATTGACTGCACATCATTGTCTAACTCAGCAGAACTTGACCAAACCACCTTACAATGCAGTGTAGTTTCATGTAGCAGGGGCCCCAGAGGCCAAATCTGGCTAGGGCCAGAACTGGCCACAGTAAAGGTCATTAAATTTCCCAGAGATTTCCTATCCTCATTTGTGAGATGCCAAGTTGGATAACTACATTTTCCAGTTCTCAAATTCTTTTTTTTTTCAGTTCTCAAATTCTTATACTCATCATGACTGACTGATAAAGTTATAGGTATGATTTGGTACACCTTCAATAAATATTGCTAAATTAAAAAGAGACTATCCAGTAATAAAAATCAGAGAATACTAGTGTGTGTGTGTGTGTGTGTGTGTGTGTGTGAGTGTGTGTGTGTGTGTGTGTGTGTGTGTGTGTGTGTGTGTGTGT